>JASWJB010000133.1:0-105525 GCA_032433595.1 Conoideocrella luteorostrata
CGGCGATACCGCGCCTTCCACTATGACTTCTTTTCTTCTTCTTAGATAACGAACCCGACTACTATTGAATATATTGCATTTGAAGCCGATGATCATGATCATTGCACAACCCTGTGCAACCCACAGTTAGTGAATGTCATCAACTATCTTATTCTGTATCGCAACGGTTACTCTGTGGACATTTAACTTATGTGATGGTGTGTGCAGAAGGTCGAAACTCTAATTCCACAATGCAACATTTGCTGGAGATACGAAGAAATTTACTTGGCTTCCGCCAGTGACAATGCAACTAGAAGCTTAGACTTGCTTCTTAGAATTCCGTCCTGTATTCACGAAGATACGGGAGCGGGGCATGTCTAGAACAAACCAATGCTGAAAATAGATGTATTTACCGATTTCTCCATGCCTCATGTGTACAGATGTATAATTAGGTCGGCCATCCAACTCATATGCTGTGATAGACGCTACTAGTATTACATTGAAAATTGTTTTGGACCAACTCAGTTGCTGACATGTTTTCTCCTGCTGTATCTTTGCATACCCTTAAAATCCACGTTCTATTAGCCAAGACTTGGTCTCCTCGTAATAGTCACCCTAAAAGAGATTGTTAAATTGAGATTCAGAGAAACAGTCAGAGTGAAGCATATGAACGAAGACATTCAAGGATGCTAAGATCACGTACCTTTAGTTCTACATGCTGCGTCGTAGGATTGATTCTTATATTCTCCTTGCCTACCCCAAGGGACTCTGACATGTCCTCCAACAGTTTCCTCCGATCACCATCTACCTTCTTCACCAACACAACCACGCGATTTCCTCCAGACATGAATCGCTTGTAGACTGGGAGCTGAATGGATGGCGTACGGCGAACAATGTAAGGACCGCTTGCGAGTTCCTCCGCCGTCTTTGCCGGAGGAGGTGTAGGGGCTCGGCTTATTGGTGTGTAGCTGCGAGGAGTCTTGGCTGCGGAGGTGTTGAGGCAGCGTGATGGTTGTAACGGAAAGGAAATCCGGTAGGGAGGCAGCGCGTAGGTGGCTCGAAGGAGAGTAGGATTTAAAAGACATATTTGCCCTTTCGAGATGGTTCGGGAGATGTGCTGGCTCATTGTGACGGTAACACCAGCCTTTCAAACCTGTTAGGGTTAAAGACCGTCGCGGAAGGAGATGAACGTGGTTTTTGAAGAATCCCTCCAAAAAAATAGGGAAACTCGTGGATTCAATGCAATTGGTGGCAAAACTCGATATTAAAAAAGGGAAGAACACACTGATCAAATGTTAATCAGCTACAATGACAAATAATATCGTTGTAATCACTTCATAGGTAATTATTGCATAGCTCCGTCAAGGGTCTAACGTACATCTTCTAGAATATTTAAAGATCACGTGATCTGCGGTAAATCTGCGGCGCGTCGACAATAGCCCCCCCACACCACTTTGTGCATTGGAGAAATTACCAAAAATCTGCCCCTCCATTCGCATTTGCGTGTCGGCGAGGTAATACGAATTTGCAATTCTTTTCGCGGTCGAACGAGCTGATTTGCACCTCACCTCTCAACGGCTACCGAACCACCCGGACAAGCACGAACCACGGAAGTTAAGAAACATCGCTTCACCCCCCTTCCCGGCATCATGGAGGATATTCTTACTGCCGTCGCGGCCGACGGCAAATCGATTATGCCCCAGATGGCGCCCCATCTTAGCCGACACTTGCTGTTCCCGCTCATTCAGTTTGAAGGAGACCAGGCCGAAGATAAGGGCGATGACGAGATGGCCAAGAAGATTCTGTCCGGAAAGATCAAATTGTTGGAGGAGACCAACATGACAGACTACGTTGCGACTCTGTATTGCGAGCTGCATGGTGTGGCTGACCCCCCCGCGGAGTATACCAAGAAGAGACAAGAGGTCTTGGCTCAACTGGAGAGCCATGAGCAGGCCACTGCTAAGATTTCCGATCTTTTGACACAAGATGAGGTTGTTAACGGTCTTCGAAGCGACAAGGTTGCCAACTTGGAGTTCTTGAAGAAGGAACACGGAGTAAGTGGGAGCAGAATTGTGCAGAGAAATAGAGATAAGGAGTGCTAATCGGTTTGCTGCTGTCGATAGGTTACGATCGAAATGGTCAACGCTCTGTATGAACTTGGACAGTTTCAGTTCCGCTGCGGCCAGTACGGTCTCGCCGCTGATAAGCTTTACCAGTTCCGAGTCCTCTCCACCGACAACGACAAAGTGTCTGCTTCAACCTGGGGCAAGCTAGCATCCGAGATCCTCTCCGCAAACTGGGATTCGGCCGTGGACGAGCTCAAGAACGTCAAGGAGAACATTGACACCAAGCTGTTCAACAATCCCCGTGCTCAGCTTGACCACCGAACTATGTTGATACACTGGTCGCTCTTCCCCCTCTTCAACTCAGAGGCTGCTCGCGAGCCCATCTTGGAGACTTTCTTCTCCGCCGCCTACATCAACACCATCCAAACCTCTTGCCCCTGGACTTTACGATACCTCATTGCCGCTGTTATCACCGGCCGCACTCGCGCACGAAACAGCTCCACTCAGCAGAAGCAGCTCAAGGATATCGTTCGTTACGTCCGCCAGGAAGCTTACGAGTATGCCGACCCCATCACCCAGTTCGTCAACGCTCTCTACATTGCCCACGACTTCAATGCCGCTCGCGAGGCGCTCCGCCAGGCCGAGGAAGTCTGCCGTAGCGATTTCTTCCTCGCCTCCTCTGCCGACGCTTTCGTCAACGCCGCTCGCCATCTCATCTGCGAGAGCTACTGTAAGATCTTTAGCCGCATGAACATTCGCGACCTCAGCGCCAAGCTCGGCCTTAATCCCGACGAGGGTGAGAAGTGGATTGTGAATTTGATCCGCGAGACGAGACTGGATGCCAAGATTGACAGCCAAAACGGCACTGTTATTATGAACCATCCACCCAACAATGTCTACCAGCAAGTCATCGAGAAGACCAAGGGTGGTTTCTTCAGAACACAGGTTCTCAACGCTGCTGTTTCCAAGTAAATCAGGGCAACCCAATCAATCAAAGGATGAAAATTAAAATGTTTCTTCAACTCTGCACTTGGATTTTGGCGTACATTTGCTATTTCAAAAGCAAAGCAAGCTGCTGAGCATATCGCTGGGCCGTGTGTGTTTTATCACCTCAGGGTCACACCAATAAGTGGACGTTTGATGAGGTTTAAAGAACGTTTCACCGCGGTTCAGATAGAAGAGGGAGGTTTTAGAAGTGATCAGATGCAAAATGACTCTGCTGTTCTGTTCAGAGATGGAAGGGACAAAGCCTAAAAGGCAATTGGAGAGGAAGACACGACACGGGCCCCTTTATATATATTATGCTAGTTCTTATCTCCCCCTGGTGATGCGGTTTGCATTGCATGGCGTTTGATGTGTTTGGAATTTCGTGAGGACCGAGGTTGGAGGGCGGAGAAGGGGCCCCGGGGCTGTGGTGGAGAGGATTATGGAACAATCTACCTTGCTAGTTTGAGGTAGGCATATTTTAAAAGAGAAGAGGATGATGAGATGAATAAAAAAACATGATCTGTTAAGCATTGCTGCGTAATTAGAGATTATCAAGCTGTAAAAGGATACATATTTAAATCATGCTAGAGCGTTGCTATTAAAGGTATTGTAATATAGTTTTTGACATAATCGATATCACTCTACAGTAATTTGACCTTGACACATGCAGTTGTCGTTAATGGAATATCTGTACTTCATGACAGGCTACAGGTTTCCCCCCCCTTTTATTCTACACCTTCGTAAGTCATAATTTCATTCCATTTTTACCCATCCTCTCATTTCACGCGCTATTTCACCCACTCTCCTGATAGCCAAGTACTGGTGTGGGATTTTAGGTGTAGTACCAGTCCGCTGAAACCCACGCTGGCAGTTCTACTGCTCTGCTTCCCGCGCGGCCAGCCAGACTCTACCCTTGAGTGATTCGATAGTGCTATCTCTCATCCACCACACATTGTCGTCAGAGCCATGTAGCACCACGTTCTCGCCTATCGTTTCATCGGCTCGCGAATCGGCTGCCTTTACGGTGGCTTGGCTGTCGTGAATGCTCGCAATGGCATGTTTGAGCAGTCTTTCCCGTGAAGTACCCCATTCGAAGAGAAGCTTTGCGCCCTCCAGACGTTCCCGATCGCCGCCCTCTGTGATTCCCTTTTCTATTTCCAGTCTTGCGTCTACGGCAGATTCAGCTTCCTGCTCTTTTGCATTGCTCTCCAATAGTGCCGCTTTTTCGGCGTAGCTGACGCCCCGAAGCTGGCCAAGTTGGAAGATCCACTCCAGCGGATTGTCCTCCTTGGCATCATTGCCCAAGCTCCGTAATGTTGAAGTAAATGCTCCTTCGTGTGGCGGTCGCCTCTGTAGATATATGCTCTGTGTCTGGGCGAATGCTTTTCGCAGTTCTTTGTTCGCAAAGTCCAGTTCCACGTCCCAAAACTGCGGCCCGCATGAGGTTGATAAGCTTGATATCTGATCCAGAGGCGGCAGAAGACATGGAGTAGTACGATATAGAATGTGCTCCGATGAAGACTCCTGGTTCATCTTAATTTGTACGGAGACAGATACTGGCTGCCCAGTGAGGACATCCTTTGCCACTAAACAGCGCTGTTCTGTCGCCAAAACCCAAAAGTGTCTGAAGGCCTGCAGATGTGATCGATTGTCCATGACACTAGTTGGAAAAATTGGATAGAAAGCAACCAACAGGGCGCCAATTGCCATGTCGCTGGAACCAAAGGTTACAGTGCCGCAGCCTAGGAATAAAGAACCGATTGCCAAATGAGCCGCAAGATGCGATCCATATGGAACATCCGGGTTGTCGCGGCCATGGAGGGAGCGTAAGCGCCTTAATACCGAGATGTCTCCGGTGCCAGCCATGACAATTGAACAAGACAAGGCAATGATATCTTGACACATCCTAGCATTTGATCTGGCAAGTTCCTCATCATACGATGGCGCCGCGTCCGGTTGTTCCCGTGGTGTGGCTGCAATCCCGGAGATGCGCATGAATTGATCCAGGTAATGCAACAGTAGATCGCGGACTTTGATCGAAGCGCTTCCGGAGTATCGAAGAGCTATCGAGAAGCATATGCCCGCCAAAATGCTGAAAAATGGAAGGTCAGTCGAACGCAGCTTGGAAGTGCCTTGCAACTTGTGTCGACGGCGGTATGGGCTTGGTAGGCTGTCTCGGATCCAAGAGAACGTAGGTTCAATTTTGGACCAGAGAATAAGATTCTTAGTGACGGTACGAAGGAGTAGAATGTCTGGCCGTACGTAGTCAAATTGAAGAACCGAATCGGGCACATCGATTTTTCGGGCCACAGCTTGGTCTTCAGACTTCATGAATATAAGGGCAATAGCCATAACCGCACCAGCCGAAGCTCTGTCGAGAATGTGGACAATTTCAACGTTTTTAGTAGCTGTTGCATGAGCAATGAGTTTCTCAGTGAGTTTCATGTCATGTAGACCTTTCAAATCGCTTCCTTTCCCCAAATTTATGAACCCGAGAGCAAAGCCAGCAGCGAGACGATAACACTCGCTCCTGAGAGGCTCCTCCTCGTCTTCATCGTCAATATGCTCTATCTCAGACAGCATGATTTCGCTCATAAGTCTGTGCTGGCTATTGCAATATAGAAGGCCAATGCCCATGATACCAGATGTTTGTGTCAGCGGCGATAGATTCAACTCGGCGGCGCCACGAGGAAGCATACGTGTAGCATGAACAGAAAGCAGTCGAGTGATTAGAGAATCCATAGTACCCATATAAGACGCCGCCAGGCCCAAAAGCAATCCAATCGATGTCATTGTGTGCTTGGGGGTTAGATACTTGAACGCAACCCATTTGGCCACGCCTTTGAGATGACCATTCAGCCCCAAAGCTAGTAAGAATCCAGCATGTCGGTTGCTTAGTTCTTGTGTTGGTTTGTTATATAGAATCCAGGATGTGTCGATTCCTTTGGCTTGTGGCGATATAGCCAACCCTGCAGCAACACCTTGATGGAAGAACCCCCAACAAACCTTCTCTTCTGTGAACAAGGTTTTGTCGACACCGACTGTGACATTTGTCGGCTTAACTATGCAGTTCAGGTTGAATCCTCCAATATGGAACTTCTGGGTAATTAAGGGGAAGCGAAGGCTGTAGTACAGTAAGGCACGTCCAGCAGGGATTGCCAAGGTGCCCGTTGCAATTCTCGAAACAAGCTCTTTTTGTTTCTCCAAATACTCGCTCTCTGGCCAAGTTGGGTCGGGATGCAGGCGCACAGCTCTAGCCTTGTGGGTAGAGAGCAAGTCTTGAGCTTCATTTAAACGACGATCATCTTTGAAGAGGCTTCGTATCACAGCTTGACGCTCTGTGCCTTCGCCTTCGTCGTGCCCAGTGTTGTTAGCCTCCTCAACGCTCTGGCAAAGCAGCTTGAAGTCCCAAGCAGCCACGTGAGTGGGTGCCAGAATATTAGCTAACCCATGACGCGGTCGTCTGCCTGGTTCGACAATGAGGCTGATATCGGCTCGCTTCACTAGGTCTAGCAACTCATTGGACCATTGTGATGGTGGATGTGGCTGGCATAGCGAAATTGCGTCCTGAAGTGGCACTAATACTGCTTCTGGAAGAGTTTCGAGCACAAAGGTTGTGAAGCCGCAATCTCGCATTGCTTCCACCATCTCAACCGCCGTGGACTTTGGTTTGATTACCTTGAAAAACCGTTTGAACATGAGGGTGCGGGTAGTGATCTTGTCCCATCTCTTGTCTTGTAGTTTTTCAGCCTCGGACACACGAGAGCTCGCGTGGTAAATGTCAGCAGGCGTGAGGCAAGGCTTTCCGCGAATACCAGCAAGACGGCATTGAATCCACTCCAAAACATCTGGGCGACTTGGTGGTTGAGGAATTGTGGGTTTCAAGTTCAGTTCTGGTCGAGGAATTAGTTCTTTGCAACAGGCTTTCGAAAGGGTGTAATTAGTTACCTAGATCATGGCGCGCATCAACATCCTCCTGAATGCCCAACTCATAAACAGATGAAAAATTGTGCCATTTCAGCCACCGCGCAATCTGACATAGTAAGACTCTCAAGTCAGTTCTGCCGGGGGACACATACTCGGGAGTAGTTATATCCAGTTTCTCTTCGTCCAAGAGGAGATGTAGTGCCATGAAAATATCAACAGCCACCTTGCGTCGTGTGTCAGATGATCTGGCAAGGGACGTGGGCATGTATCCCTGCGAGCCCAATATCGCGTCTCCTGAGGGAGAACTGAGGTAATTTTTAGCCAGAATGATGTGGTGCGCGAGAAATTTATGACTAAGAAGCGTCTCGCTCTGGGAGGACGCGGCATCATCGACCTCTTCATCAAGCGCCCATTCCCATCCTTTATTCATCATCCAAGATGGACAGCCAAGAGAGTGTGCAGTCTCTCCTAATTCTAGCGCTTTCCAATCCTCCGACTCTCGAAAAGCACGGAACGATCCTGATGCGGGTCGTCTTTTGCGCACTGGCAATTGGGCAGGTTTGAAGGGAGCATTCTCTCCACGCCCAAGGTTTAGAAAAGAGGCAAAAAGCAAAACAGTCATGGCAGACCACTCGATATCAACCAGGCCGTCATTATGACTCTGGAGCCACTGCATGACATGCAACCAACCAGCGTGAATTCGACAACCAAGAGCTTCCGGGAGCACACTCTTGCAAATGCCCAGGACTTTGCTGACCTGAGGTGACGTAGGCTGAAGTTGAATCTGCAATTTATGAAGCCGACCTTGCCCGTCGGCCACATCAATAACCCCACGCCCTCGAGGATGTCGTATGCCAACTATGCCGCCGTTGGTGAGGTTAATGACCTCTGATCTTCTTTGTTTTACGTCACGATCTGTGACTCTGCCACGGTACTGCATGCTTCTCGTATCTTCCACGAACAATAAAGAGAGCGATATCTTGGTGAGTTCAATCCACGGAGCTTGTGCGCTTAGTTCATGCTGTCCGTCTTTCGAGTCGGATAGAACCAGAATGGCCGATAAATCTCCGTCAATAAGTTTTGAAGAATCCACGACGCTTTGAACCTTCCATTGTTGCCCAGATGAGACGGAGACAAACGAGTAGGCGGATTGTTGCTTTCCGGAAGCTGTCGCGACAAGATCTAGTTTCTCATGTGCTTTCACGAACAACGTAACCATCTGTAGCCGTTTTTCTAATGGCTCTTGTATTCCAATGAGCAGCTGCGTCCGTTGATGCTCATCTAAGGCAAATGATGGAGCTGTGAGAATGAAGACTTTGGTTTGGCATCGGGCAGGAAACGACGACGTGGAATATCGAACGTTTGAGCTATCTAAAGCAATTGTTTGGATCCTTGTAAATCGGATTTCTTGTTGCAGGCCGTCAAAATCGTGATCATCAAGACCCATGTTGTGCAATCCCTCGTCTAGTCCAACATCTATTGGGGCCTCAAGTAAGCTGCCCAGGCTCGGATGAATATGCTGATGAAAGCTAGAGCTAGAGCGGCCATGATAGTTGCCATGTGATTCGGCTCGTTTAGAAGTTCCGGCAGTGGCGACATGGGGCTGATCGGCAAAAACGTTTCTATCATGCGACGCGGACAGGTCTGAGCGAGCAAGCATGGAGCTAAGACGGCGAGAACTCCTTCGAGTAACACCGGTCCCCTCCTTGTCTTGCTGCTCTAGCGAAGATATCAAATCTAATGGCTTCTCAATCTTCTCACTCTTGCGTTGCCGCTTGCCAGGTAGAGGAGCACCAAAGCTTTCCCGAAAATTTTGCTGTACAGGCGTGGAAGTTCCGCTTGTGAAGCTGGGAGGAGGCATGGAACTTCTGCGCCTATTTCCCTTGCTCTTGGACTTTTTTCGGTGGTCGACAAAAGGGTCTTCGTGTTTAAGATATTTCAAGCTCCAAACAGTGTAGGATCCATTTTCTCTATTTATGGTGATGCCTAATATCAAAGGATTGTCAAGAATCTCATTATCTGTCCCAGGTAGAGCGATCTGCTCTATATGAAGAATTTCCTCTGAGGGATTGAGAAACGACAGCTTGTTGGACTTGGTTTTGCGGACGGGTCGGCGACTGTCATGATCAGGCTCGCCAACGATCAGGCCAATGTCTGACAACGGATCCGTCAAGGAAACAAGACGAGGCCAGTGCGACTGCTGCTGCTCCAATGGCGTGTCCCACATATTCTCCAAGGTTGAGCCAAGTCCAAAATGAAGCGGCTTTGGTTTCCCCAGTCCCTCTACGGAGAAGGCGGTTTGTTGCGAGCTGTTAAGCGCCGTGAGTTGTGACGAGACAAATGAGTTGGGCGGAACTCGTGGGAACTTCAGGGATATTGGCGCCACGCTCTCGGCCTTTTGCTTCCTCTGAATGACAACTCCAACTGGCCCTGCGCAGGCAGATTCGACTTCAAATGGCATATGGACGACATGATTGGCGCCAGAGAGGAAGAAGATGTGTGCCTGTGTCTTGAGAAACACCACCAAAGCCTTCTCTAACTTTGGTTTAGTGTCGGCTGATTTCGAACCACGGCCGCTGGGGTCCGCATGATGAGGTTTCCCATCGTCTTGGGAAGTTGGAAAGTAGGCTAATAGAGCTTGGGTTACTGCCTCCTTCTCGGGCCCAAACTTGAATGCTTTTTGGAATATGGCTCCACGGCTCCATATGACACAATCTGGGGTGGTCAAAAGCTCGTCCTCTGCCACGCCCTCGTTTTTCTCATCTGCAGTGACATCCCAGGTGTACGAGGTTGATGATGGATTTGGAGGAAGAAGCTGCTCCTCGATGGCATGGCGCAGCCCTGACGGGTGATGCAGCCCGAGGGACCTTACCGAAGCCATGTTGGTATTGATGGAGCTCCATAGGCAGTATCAAGATCGGTTGACAGCTCAGCCGCTGAACTGCTTGCTCGTAGGGCAAGCAGAATTGCAAGGAACTGATCTCACTGTTGAATCAGCCAATCGCTTTACTTGTTGTCAATGACTGCATACACTGAGCATGCTAGCAGGCCTGCATGAAGCTTTTGGTCTACGAGGGCTGGAGATGGAATCGCGCGTGTGGACGCGTGAGAAACAATCGAATTGGTGCACAGCGCTTTCGGTGACCCAGTGGGGATCGAATACCCTATGACGGCCACTATAGAGGTCTTTATAGTGACTCGATGGCTGCAACATTGGCGTCCAAGACGCTGAAGCCGCAATGATAGTGGGTCTGAAGCTCACTCTGGCATTAGCAGTAAAATCCGGGCGGCAGCTCGACAAAGAAGCTCAAGCCTAGCTTAAGTGGTACTTTACTAGATGCGGTAAGGGCATTGTCGAGCTCGTGACGTCGTTGCAGGGAACTACCGCCTGATTCCAGGTACCAGCCGATTGGCATCGTCGCAGACGCACTTTTGAAGCTCCTACCACTTCACTCCTGTCTCTCCGTCGAAATTTCAAAGCGCTTTGGAGCTGCGCCTCGTTTCCAGTAATCGCCCACGGCACTTGTCCGCTGTCTCGTGTTTCACACAAGCGAACCGACACACATGATGTCACCGAGGTTATCAGCACAATGACAGATCAGTCCGACCGAGTTGCTGCTGATGAGAAGCCCCAATCTAAGCTTGAGGGTTCTACCGAACGCTCGCGGAATCCGACTGGGACAAAACTTAATGTTCAGAAGCCTGATAAAGTGACTGAAACTACTGAAATAGCGTCCCAGGCCGATGAGAATGTAGTTACGCAGAGGAAAGAGCAGAAAGGGTCACGGCGCAAAGACAATGTGGACGACAATGAAACCGAGGAGGACGAGGAAGGAGAAGACGAAGACGGCGAGGGCGATGAGGATGATGAGGATGATGAGGACGTTGAGGGTGATGAGGACGATGAGGACGATGAGGACGACGAGGACGACGATGAGGAGCCACGTCTCAAATATGCACGCTTGACACAACACTTGACTGGACTGTATCGTAATGGCGATGCGACGAGTGTATTTATAGTTGGGGGGAATAAAATGGTTCGCAAATTCCTAAACCAACATTCTGATGCCTAATACGCCTATTCTGACTTTGCACAGATCATTGGGACTCATAACGGCAACATTGTACGTTCCGATCCGCATGCGATGCGAATTACGACGCCCATTGCTAACTCTACTCCCAGCACGTCGTCCAGCTACCTACTTTGCTGCCACTCCGAGTCTATCATGCACACTCGGCATCAGTCACTGGCATATCTCTATCACCATTTCCTCCTCCATTGTCCAACGAAAGGTTAGCACCCGTGCGACCTCAACATCCTCAGCCCCAGCACAGCTCGAGACCAGATACGTCCCCTGCGGGAGCTTCCAGGCGACTCAAGGAATCCACGCAACTGCCTCGAACACCGTCTAATGATATATATATTGCCACCTCTTCTATGGATGGTAATGTTTGCGTCCAGTCACTTTTGGACGCCAAGGATGTCCATCTTCGAAACTTTGCCCGCCCAGTTCAAGCTGTAGCACTATCTCCGGAGTTCAAATCTGACCGCACCTATCTGTCGGGTGGCTTGGCCGGTCAACTCATCCTTACCGTAGGCGGTGGACAAGGAAGAAGCACCTCCACAACAACGGGTACTGCTGTCGCTGCTGCGTCTGGATGGCTGGGAAACATGGGTCTTGGAACAAGCAGCGGTAAAGATACTGTTCTTCACTCTGGCGAGGGTACCGTTAGTAGCATTAAGTGGTCTCTCTCTGGAAAGTACGTGGCGTGGTTGAACGAATATGGAGTCAAGTTTATGCGTTCTAAGCTTCACCTCGACAGTAATGACTCCGAAGGTGCATGGCAGCGAATAGGACACTATGATAGACCGCAAACAGAAGAATGGGAAACGATGGCCAGTGTCTGGAAAGGCCGCGTAGAATGGATTGATGAGAAAGCTATTGAGAATGATGAATCTCGATTGTCGGGGGACCGTGCTACTGCATCAAGTCATTCAATCACCAAGAGGGTAATGGAAAGAGTACTCGTTGGATGGGGCGGCACAATATGGATCATTCATATACACCACGGCGCTTCGAGCATCGGGAGGCACAGTCGTGAGAAACCATTCGGGCGAGCAGAAGTAGCTAAGATGTGAGTATTCCTATTCCCAAGGTACTGCCTCAATCATATACTGATCAGCCAACAGTCTACGGATGGACTGTATCATATCCGGCATCTCGCTGTACACCGAAAACACTTTGCTTATCCTGGCATATAGCCCGACAGGCAGTGATGACAATGTAGAATCAGACCAGTCAGGGGTTCCAGGTCACAAGTCGAAGCTATCATCAGGATCTGCTGGCAGTGAGCCGTCAGGCGGAATACGTCGTCGCCAAAATAACCAACCTCCAGAGCTTAGGCTCATTGATCTTGATTCGGAAATGGAAGTCGACAATTATCGCCTTGGAGTCAGCCGGTTTGAGCGCTTAGGTGCGGCAGACTATCACCTCAGCGTTCTTCCAGCGCATTCAGCGGCAACGGTAGTGGCTTCCAGAGGTGCATTGGAGACGCTCGCTGGGTTAGGCAACGACATGTGGAATGTTGCCGTAAACCCCAAGTCTCTTTTTAGTTCTGGCGCCAGCATAATGAGCAAAGATAGCGGGGAAGATGCCGTCTCCTTATCACGGACTGCTAGCAACGCTGGAACAATACGACGAGGGCAGGAAAAGAACACGGGCTTGGTGACCATTCATCCCAGCATGACGAAGCCTGGCATTAAAATTTTCATACACAGCCCTTATGATTGCATCCTTGGCACCAAAAGAGATTTGGCAGACCATCTGCTATGGCTAGAACAGCACGAACAATACCAGCGAGCATGGGAGCTGTTGGACGAAAATCCCGACATCATCGCAACTGCTCCTGAGAAAGACTTGGACGAGGTATCCTCAACGCCAGCCAAGCGACCCACTTTATCCGATGACTTCTTCGATGGCGAGTCTATCACTGAATCCAACCAGCAGAACGTGCACTCCTTTGCGGTTAGGGAGAAGAGGCGCATCGGGGAGCTATGGATTCAAAGGCTTATAGAAGATAATAATTGGCGATTTGCAGGGGAAGTGTGCGAGAAGGTGCTTGCTACCCCTGATCGATGGGAAAAGTGGGTGTGGACATTCGCAGGAGCCAACCACTTTGACGAGATCACCCCGTACATCCCATCGCAACCAATGCACCCACCTCTCCCAGTGACAATATACGAGGTGGTTCTGGGACATTATATCCAAAATAATAAGCCTCGCTTTAGACAACTACTTGACAGATGGCCCACGGATTTATTTGACGTCAGCACCATCATAACGGCTTTGGAGAATCAACTCAAGTATAGAGATGTTCAAGAGGATAGTGTCGAAGATGGCGAGAAAGGCAGAGACTGGTCTATTGTAATGGAAAGCCTAGCCCGACTATATGAAGCTGGCGGGCGGCATCGAGATGCTTTGAAGTCTTATATCAAGCTTCACGATGCCGATTCGGTCTTTCGGCTCATCCGGGATCGCCATCTTGCCGAGGGAGTCTCGGATGATATTCCGAGTTTCATTGGGCTCAGAGTATCTCCCAAAAGATTTCCGCAAATGGATCAACAAGACTTTGAAGAGGCAACTTCTGAAGCCATTACGCTACTGGTAGATGAGGCTCAGCACGGACTTGTTCGTCCAGATGTTGTTGTGGAGCAGCTTAAGGCCAAAGAACTTTACATGTACTTGTACTTCTATCTCAAGGGCTTGTGGAGAGGACAAGGGATCGGAGAAGAATCCGCTGACAACACTGATCGCTTGGTTATGGACAGCCAGTCTTTGGTAGATGGCTATGCTGACTTGGCCGTACACTTGTTTACGAAATATGACAGAACTCTTTTGATGGAGTTTTTGAAGTCTTCGACATCATATACATTCGAAACGGTTAGTTCATCTATGCGGGTCATTGAGCAAGCCTTTTTTTTTTTTTTTTTTTCCTTTCATCAATTTTTTGTGGTGACTAACTAGGGACAGGCCGAACAAGAATGCGAGGCAGCCGCATACCACGACGAGCTGGTGTATTTATACTCTAAGACTGGGCAGATGAAGCGGGCTCTGAATCTTATCATTGACCGTTTGAAAAATGTACAGAAAGCCATTCAATTTGTCAAAGAGCAAGGTGATTCAGAGCTTTGGAAAGATCTTCTTGACTACAGCATGGATAAGCCAAGTTTCATTCGCGCTTTGTTGGAGCAAGTCGGTACTGCAATTAACCCCATAACACTTGTGCGACGAATACCAGAAGCGCTCGAAATTCCGGGCCTCAGAGAAGGACTCACGCATATGATGAAAGAGCATGAGCTACAGCATAGCATAAGTTCAGGGGTGGCTAAAGTCTTACGAAGCGAGCTTGCTGCAGCGCAAAATGACTTGAGAACTGGACAGCAAAAGGGCATCAAGTTTCAGGTAGTGCAAGCAGATGGAGACCAGTCTTCTCTTGCATATCGCGCAGAGAAGGCGGCCAACGAGAAGGCCACTATCGAGACGCCAGCTGACGGGAGTCTACAACACGACCATCGTGTGCCACGACCTGGCCGTTGTGCAGGCTGTCACGAGGCATTTACGGAATACGAAATGGAAACAATCCTCGGGTTTGCCTGTAGTCACGCCTTTCATGTCAGTCATCTAATGGAACTTATCCATAAGGGAAAGAAAAACGATGTTGATCTAGGAGGTGAATCCAATGGCAATGGGCGATACTCCGTTGGTTTGAAAGTCATGAGAGCCAGATTGTTGCGAGATAAAGTCAGAGAAGGGTGTCCGATTTGTACTTGATGTCACCATGATTCGAGGGCACCTGGGAAGATAGCATGGATGGGTTGGCAGAGTGGCAGAGCAACAACTTCGCAGCGGCGCCTTAAGGCTTGTTTCATTTCATCAGTTTCTGGGGTTTACATGATTAGATCAGCTTTGATACCAACATGGGCGTGGGTGAGTTTTTCAAGAGGCTCCAATAGTCATATAGACAGATGCCAAGAAGCCGCAGGGTACACATGTAAACAATTGATCGTATTCAGATGCATATACAAGCATCCAGTCTAGCAATAAGCTTGTCATTATTTACGTCGCGTCGCGTCGACGACAATTCATCCAATGCAATGCAAAATCTTGGTAAATTCCCTTGCGTAGTGGTAAACCGAAAACGCCCGAACGTTAAAACAGGATAAAGAGGGGTAAAAAAAAAAGACAAATGCAGAAAGAGCTCTTAGTTTAGACCAGGTGACCAGCCTTGGTCGTAACAGCCTCTTTTAGATAAGAACAGCAACGGCCAGGATAGCAGCTCCCCAGGCAGCAGGGGGGAATGCCTTGATACCGGCAGCCGCAGCGGTGAGTGGAGTGGTGGTGGCGGGAGCCCCCGTAGGTGACGACGCAGTGGGAGCAGGTTGGGTCATCTCGGTGCCATAGGAACTTGGAGGCTGTGTCTCGGACGGCATGGATGCCTCGGTGCTAGGAGCAGCAGCTGAGGTTGGGATTGAGAATAGAGTAGGGATGGTAGCAGACTCGATGGCCGGGTTGGTCGTCTCCACGGGAGCAGCGGACGAGGCACTTGCTGGAGAAGCAGCAGAAGTCATGACTGAAACCATGCACTGGGTGTTCATGACGACGGTGCAGTAGTTGACGGAGACGAGAAAAGCACCTGCATCAGATGTTAGCGCCTTGATTGCGCAGAAACGAGACAAGATCGTCTGTCAAATTGCGCTGTCACTTACCATTGGAGGTGGCAGTTCCCACTGTTTGAGGTTGAAGAGTCTCAGTAGATTGGGCGTTGGCTGACATCATTGTTAGTTAGTATCCCATCCCTTGGGGTTCGTTCAATCTGAAACCTCAAAAGCCACTACTTACAAGCAGACTGGGCCAAACCACCAGTAGTAAAGGCCCCCAAAAGGGCAACAGCACCAGTGAGGACGATCATCATTGAGCCAGGCATCTTTGGTAAAAGAGATGTCGAAAGGGTAGTTGGGGTCTTTGAAAAGCTTTCTGGCCGTTCTGGCTGAGAACGTAGACAAGATTAGGCAGAGAGCGTGAAGTGAAGGTACGTCAGAGCGGCGAGTTCTGAAAGAACGGAAAGATGGACCTGTATCTTTGGTGTGTGAGTAAGGTGATTCAAGGAGAAGAGAAGACTGAAGATGATGTTTCTGCTAATTGAAGAACATTGAAGAGGGCGGCTTTCCTGTCGTTTTAATACAGAATTGAAGGGGGATCCCCGCGATCAAGCAATCCCTTGGAAGGGAGGTGAAGTAACCTGGAATGGTATACAGGAGAAATGCCAGTCGCACAGTCACTTTCAGTGGGAAGGGACGAGAAATTCGATAATCAATATGAAGGGATATTGATATGCTGGAATTTGAAATGCATCAAATAGAAACTTGTGTGTTTCGACGTACCTGTAAAGTTTGGCGTGGGTGGCTACTTGCTGGTCGAAGGGAGGAGAGGTGTCGGTCAGAAGGGAGAGACGGTTTTCTTCTTTTCTGGTGGAGGTGGCGGTTTAAAATGTAAAACGGATTTATATGAGACTTTGAGAAGTGCCAAGATGGGAAGAATGGCATATTGTTTGGGCGAGCAGCTGCGTTTTGTTTGTTTTTGGCCATCAGAAGTGTGAATGGGTTGGCCAAGCCGGCTACAGCTGGCAGGTTGGCAAGGCGGCCCAGCGACCACGCGGAGAGTTTGTTCCGGGCCACATTCAGTACAAAATTATGCCTACATGACAGATGAGCGAAAGTGAGTTGATTCTGAGCACGCATTGTATGACAAGATGCTGTGAATTGGCGGGAGGCCGCATGGCAGTAGGAGGCTGTGACACTTGTCGCCTGTGTAGCCAATACAACACATGCTGTACGAAATCAGATCTTTCTGGATCATGGAAAAGAGCACAATGAAACCGGCAGGTAAGATATTGTCTCAATTTGTGCTCAGCACACGTATCTCCGTCTGTCGCAGGCGAAGAGCGCCGGCGCGGAGGGGACTCCTCTAACCGCGGGCCACTACCATCATCCAGACGGAAGTACTCCGTATAGTTAGGGGAATTCAATTATACCTTGAAGAATCCTACCAAGCTAACAGCATGTACTGCAGCTTAAAATAGTAGTTGAGCGATTGCACAGTCACTCACTGCCAGCCAGCACGCACATCTGCCATTTGACTACGGGAGTATTGTGCCACCATACCACCCACTGCCTCATATTGAGACACGCTCGCTCTTCTGAAACGGCGTCACGTCATTGTTTGATAGACATGCAAGCGTCAGGCACTTATTTCCGGAACGGATCCTTTAGGTATTGCTTCGACTGGCTTTATCAGCATTTCTTCGTGGGCGGCAGGAATAGCTGATGCGCGTGCGGACGTGCGTGCGCGCGTGCGTGCTTGTTCCTGTGAGGGATGTGAATCATGGTTCGACGCGTAAAGCGCGTTTTCTTCTCTCCGTATGAGGGGTTAACGTAAATGTTGAATTCACTTTGTTGTGTAGCATGATTTTAATAATTTGCGTCGTCGTACGGTGAAAACACGCTTGTGAGTGCACGCTACACGGTGGTAAGGCTTCGCCACTAGCCAAGGCTATGATCGGGCAACAACCGTAACTCTGGTCATGAAATGCAAGTTGAAAAGGACCCTGGGAGACGATTCAAACCCGGCTAATGGTATTCAGAATAGCTATGCCTATATGTGCACGGGAAGAGAAGAAGAACCTGCCGCAGCAGGTTCCTCCGGCACGGGTCGTTTCAATATTCGCTTCGCCCACACATCCGTTATACAGGATGTAAATGCAAGTGAATATCACAATGCAACGCTGAGGATAGTCAAATACGGCTACATGGCCAAAATAAAAGCCTACGAAAGGGAAAAAAAAAAAAAGAAGAAGCGGGAGAGTATATAACAGCGCCACAGAGCCACAGACATCACTCAAGTCACTCCTCCACATAGTGTACACAGCCGCTCGCCAAACCTTCAAACCCACCACCAAAAAAAGAACATCACCGAGTGACAGCTATCGCTGGACGAACAGGGAATCGAACCCTGGACCACTCCCAATCAACAAATTCAGTTGAAGAACCATGCTAAGGGAGTATTATACCACTAAACCATTCGCCCAATTAGGTGCTCCGGAGAGAAGCCAAACCATCCAAAATACGTTCCATGGGCGTGGGAGATAGAGCAAAACAGAAAAACAAAAAGAGAAGTATAATAGTGGAATCTATACCACTAATTGGACGAACAGGGAATCGAACCCTGGACCACTCCCAGATGTTGACGTCATGCTAAGGGAGTATTATACCACTAAACCATTCGCCCTAAGCGTTGCTGAATGACGACTCGTTATTCAAATATACCAGAGTAATTAATTTTGTGCGTGATGGTGTGGATCTTTGTGTGTAGGTAGCTGAGCCTAGTACGGATTGGTATTCAGGGCTCTGGCACGGTCCGCGTTAATTAGATAGGCGGCATGCGGTGTGGGGTGCAGCCGATTGTCGCATTGCGCTGCCATACGGAGTACACAGTATAACTACTCGTACCTTGTCTAGTTAGGGAACGCGGTTGCCCCAGGTGCTTTGCATTGAGCTTCTCCTTATGTACGTGCAATTAAAGACGAGGGACTTAGCAGGCGAACTTTGTTATTTATAGCTAATGGAAATGTCATGTAGAGCAAAGATGTGCTCACTAATATCATCATTATTCGTCATTCGTCGTTGCAGTGTCCCCTTCTTGCACTCAGAGTTAGTCGATCTAATTTCGCTGAAAAAGCTTCAACACTGTTGCCAATATAAAAAAAGAGAGAGACGGACAGACGGACGAAAATCAGACAAGACAAAGATACGAAATACATGTGCCTTATCTTACTGCTCCGGCCACCGTCGCCATAGCACAAAGGTACAGTCCCGAATACATAATCCACTCCATTTTGTGTCCTTCTGCTTCTGGCAATAAGTCCGACTGTTCAACCATTATGCCGACACTGACTGCGATAAGAAGGACGATGGCCATGCGACCTACAAAACTGGGAATGACAGAGAACGTGACGATGGGCACAAACACAACACACATGGCAGACAAAGCAAGCCGAGCAAATTTTGCTTCGTTAGGCCTTCCTGACATGCCATGGTCGGCACGCGTCGATGGAGACTTATCATTGTCCTTGTAAAAGTTTGTAAATGACTGCTCCTCGGCTGTGTTGGGCATAGGCGTTGGGCCGTCCCCAGCCATGTTGAAGCCATCCCCCGGTTGGAATTCGGCGTTCAATGAAACCAGGTCGTTTGAAGCGTCGAGAAACCGTGTCTCATCATCTATAATGAGCTTGCTTGTGGCCAAGTAAGTTTTGTACAAGTGAATATCACGCCACGTTGGTGCTGGAATGTCTTGAGCTTTGCAAAACGATGCAAGAACTTGATCTTTTCCGGTGTTAGTGAACAACATCTGCGCAACGTCATGATGAAGAACCTTACTATATTGGCTCAGCTTGTAGCCGATAAGACCTAATATCTCCGTCTTCTGGTCGGCCAAGCTGCCGTTTATCCAACGGTCTTGGCGACGGGAGGCTGGTATAACGCCACCCGAGTAGCTTCTTTTGACGGTGTCTTTGGCTTCTAGTGAGATGAGCTGGCGTTCTAAATCTGCAATTTCGTCCTGCATGTACAACAGCAGACGGTGATGCAGAGCACTAAAGCGGCGATATATTGGCGTAATAGGCTGTCCACTAGTATCACCAGACAGTTTCGTGGCCAGCTGTTGATACCCGGTAGGAGCTATGCCATCTAAACGGTTGGCATAATCGAGATTGGCAGGACTGGGTCCGGTGTAGATTTCTGAGCGGTTATCACTGTGTGGAGCGCTGATGCTGGAAGATGGAGGAGGTGGAACGTTATGCTCCCCGGATTGAGAGTAGCCTCTCCTGTGAGATGACTCGGGGACGTGGTCATCATGGACGTTCAAGGGGTTATCGACAAGCCGAAATGAAGGTTTCTGAGCCGCCCAGCCGATCTGTGACTTCTTCTCATCTCCATGATAACCAGTAAAGACGTTGGGCTGACCTCCCATTCTCCCGTGTATAGGCCCGCGATCATGACCTGGCCAGACATATCCCTCTGCAGCCCTCCGAGACGTAGGGCTGCCTGCCTCGGTGGTAGATGTCGGGTATTTGACAGGTCCTTGGGACACCAAGTAATCCATCACACTTGGTCGACGCCTTGATGTATTCTGCTGAGCAGGTACATCGGATGGATCGGTCTGGAGTCGACGTGGTTCGTCCTTGGTTTCTTGAGGGTGGATTTCTGACAGCCAAGGCTTGATAGACATGCCTGACGCACGTGGGTTATGATGTAGAGCCTCATTGACAGGTGGTGTGGTCACACAGAAGGATGACGGTGGGGTATAATCATTATGTGCATGTGGCTCGTCATCGTCCCAGCAGTCCTCCACTCTAGCTGTCATGAAATTGCTGCTTGGGATGTGAGGAGATGGGCGTGGAGAAGCAATCTCCAAAGAGGCCATCGATTCCAATGTTTGCGTCTTGACGGAAGTTTCTGTCTCGTGATCAGTAAGTTCCGGAAATGCTTCTGGCTCTACTCCATTCCTGTCTGTGGTCAACACTTCAGCTTCACTTTCTGGCGTAAGAGACGCTCCTTCGTCGTTTTCAATTTGCTGGACCTGAGGATGGGCAACGGAATCGTCTTCTGTCCCTTTTACAACGCTTGCTGCACTCATCTTTCAGGAAAGTTGGATGGAGGTCGTCGGGAAGTTGAGGTTCATGCCACGTAAATTTATGTTATGAAATGCGTATGGAGGGAAAGGAGGGGTTGAGGAGATTGCGTCCTATCAACTCGCCTGAAATACTAGCAAGTAGGCTCCTCCAGATTTGATCTACAGTGCCAGTAGGGGGATGGAATAGGAGCTATACGAGGAGGCAGATGCTGCCTCTACAGTACGAGGCAACGGTGCAATTGATTTGACGTCGCGCTACGTAGACTTGCATGGTTAGCCAGACATGACGGCATGGTCAAGTTGAGAAAATCTATACGATTCAGATTTTATAGCTGCACCTTCTAGGGGCTGCATGCGCCATATCCTGTTGGCGAACCAGACCAGGTCATGGCGATATGGTGACGCAGAGTGAAATAACGACACGTGTTGAGGCAACTCGGCCACGGAGCTCGTCTGACGACCTAGCACTTTCGGAACCCGAAGGGTGCTACTTGGCAATGTCCTCGGACAGCATCATTAATTCATATGCCAGGAGCTTTTGTATGGAGTGGGCGTCGGGCATCGTTGGGTACAGCCAGGCTGTATGTAGGGCTCGCGCCAAATCATGCGTCAAAGGGAACGGATCCATTGACTATTAAATTGTTGCTTCCTGAAGTCAAATCGAGGCCCAAAGTGTCTCGGTATTTTGGTGAACCTTACTTGAATGCGCAGGGTTGCCAACCAGCTGCACTCTGCGGCTTATGCATGATGTTGGGGTTCAAGTCCGGGGCGGGTTCTGTCGCATCACCGTCAGCTTGGGTATTGGCTTGGGTGCACCACCAGCAACACAGATGCTTTTGTAGTTTTGTCTTACGTTCCGCTGCACCCGAATACGACATGACTTGAAAACAATAAGAAGAGCAAAGCAATTGATCGTTTAAAAGGCACAGTACAGAGAACATAAAGAAATATAGATAGAAGAGCCAGACAATACAATAGTGCGCGGGGAGGTGGGGGAAGGTGTGACCCACAACAGTTTCGACCCTTCAGTTGTAAGCCACGCCACCAGCGACACGCAAGGACATGGGGGCTGATGATGGAGGGTCCAAGAAATGTGACCTACGGAGTATGGAGTACAGATTCCACCTTTCGTTCTAACACGACTTGCATCCAAGTCGACGCATCTGCCGAGCACCCCGTACCGCCTTTACGCTGCATCGCTGTGTCCATTTCACAGTTGGGCCTGCCTAGAACCCTTCTTGAGTTGGCATTCGTCAGCTCTATGGGCCAATGAATACAACGACGAACACCACCGATGACAGCCAATCGACCGCACGACACCGTTCGTTGATTTAGAAACGGAGACATCTCGTCTCTCCTTTAATGATAAGATGAGCCGAATTTCGATGTCGGAAATAGGGAGTTATCTCCTCGATGGAAGAATTTCTCGGAGAAGGTGTTTGGCTCCCCGTTATATTCTAGGACGCAACAGTGTGATCTTGTCATCATTCAAGCCGTTGTGCACACCTCGTCATGCTACATACACCACGACCACAACGTGTACGATGTCGGCTCCGAACCTGAAGGAGTCTGTCGTTCCTTTAAGAAAACAGCTGAAAGAGGAAGCAAAATTCGCCAAGAAACATGGGACGAAGAAATCAAAAAATGACTGTCAGACAGTTGATGGTTGGGAGCTGACAGTTGGCATCGAGATCCATGCGCAGCTGAATTCAGCCCGAAAATTATTCTCTCCTGCAACCACGTCGTTCAATGACGAACCCAACAGTCATGTAGCTCTATTTGATCTGTCTATGCCAGGCAGCCAGCCTCTCTTTCAAAAAGAGTCACTGATTCCTGCTCTTCGTACTGCGTTGGCTCTAAATTGCGATATTCAATCTGTGAGCCGCTTCGACAGGAAACATTACTTCTGGTGGGATCAGCCATCTGGATATCAAATAACACAATTTTATGAGCCCTTTGCCACAAATGGCCGTTTGACGCTATCAGTTCGGGATGGCATTGCCGCCGAGGATGGTGAAGGCGTTGTTGTGCGCATAAAGCAGGTGCAGCTTGAGCAAGACACTGCAAAAACCCTGGCACAAACAGGGAATCTGCATTGGCTCGATTTCAATCGAGTTGGCGTGCCTCTTGTTGAAATTATTACGGAGCCCGACATACATCACCCTCGCACCGCTGCTGCCTTTGTGCGCAAAATACAGTTGCTGCTCAACAATGTTGATACGTGCGTTTCGGGCATGGAATCAGGTGGACTTAGAGCAGACGTAAATGTGTCTGTTCGCAGAACAGACGAACAGTTTGGCACCTTGGGCACAAGAACTGAGATAAAAAATCTCAGCACAATCAAGGCGGTGGAGGATGCCATTATTGCCGAAAGAGACCGTCAGATCCGAGAGCTGGAAACTGGCGGGATCATCGCTGGCGAGACGCGAGGATGGTCCCTCGGCTCAAAAGAGACGCGCAGATTGCGAGGTAAAGAAGGGGAGGTAGACTATCGTTACATGCCGGACCCCGATATTGCACCGCTAGTTATTGGGCAGGATTTCGTCAATCATCTCCGAAGCTCTTTGGCAATCTCACCAGACACGGAACTAGACACATTGATCGACGAGTACGGGTTGACACCAAAGGATGCTCTGTCGCTCATCATCTTAGACGATGGAGCGCGGGTTCAATATTTCTACAAAGTTTTGGACAGAATCGACAATAAAATCCAGGCTGAAGATGCGGGCCAAGGTGATTTAAAGCTACCAGACTTCAAGAGCTACGCTACTCTGGCCGCGAACTGGATCATTCACGAGCTTGGCCGCCTGACAACGTATAAAGCCGGCCCTTTAGCTGCGGCAGAGCTTTCTTTTACAGACGATGGCGAATGCACACAGGTCCCTGGCCCCGAATTATCGCAACTTCTCTATCGTCTAAGTCGCAAACAGATTACAGGCAAGGTCGCCAAGGAGCTCCTGTTGTCGTTATATCTGGACGAGCTTCAAGGAGGGGTTGAAGAAGCCATTGAAGCAAATGGCTTGTGGTTCAACGAGATTTCAGACGCTGAGTATCGCGACCTTGCTGAAGAAGCTGTAGAAGGCGAGCAAAAAGTGCTCCAAGAATTTGTGAATTACAAGAAATTCCCGCAAGGAAAACTTATGTATCTAGTTGGGAAGATGATGAGATTAGGACCTGCGGAACGGATTGATCCAGTGACTGCCGAGCTAGTTATGAGGGAGCGAGTTGAAGCCTTGCAGCAAGGGTAAATAAGCTTAACTGCGAGCGTGTCATTAACTTGTATATTACGTTGTTCTTGTTCCTTCTAAGTACAGTGCAGAGTAAATGCATTGCAATTACCATATGCGAATGCAAGACCGAGAGAGGTAAACGTGCTCAAACTGCTTGTTCATTAAAGCGTAATTTCTCCTGGCGGTGAAGACTGGTAGGTCTGGGGCATCAGTGGGATTCCAATGTCCTCTTATGCAGGATATAATAGACGTCGGCCTGGGAAAGAAGGTGCATTTGCCTACAGGCCAGTACAGAGAAGACACTTATTCAAACATTGCAAATCAGTATTATTGTAGACTTCGGCCAAACGGCCAGTCCACTGCCCCTCGTCAACAACATCTGACTGGCGGGGTAACTAGAGGCTCTTGCGAATTTCTGAGTCGGTGGTGGGTCACAACTATTTTGTGAGTCAGTTAACCCATCCCACCACCACCCCAAGGGATCATCTCCAGCGACAGCCTCCCGTCGCCGGCGTCGCAAAAACACCTACACGCACACATATAATTCTGTTCCATGATGGCAGCTCCGACTGATGCTCCCGCTGGGGACCTGCCAACTCAGATCCTCCATGCGCTCGACAAGAATTCACCCGTCCTCTCCTCGGAAGCATTCCCCGCGACACCGTCCACCGAGATCAAAGGTGCGCTCGACCGACTTGCTTCCCGTGACATGGTCAAGTACGAGACGATCGATCGAGAGGAAGCGCTTTTAGAGCCTGAAGGCGAGCAAATTGCCGCAAATGGCAGCCACGAAGCCCGTGTTTTCGAGGCGTTGCGAGCCGCTGTGGAGGGACTGACTATTCAAGAACTCGAGAAGACCATTGGTGACAAAAATGTTGTCAAAATTGGGCAAGGGCGTGCTTTCAGAGAGAAGTGGATCTCAAAAACTCAAGGTGAGTATCTAGGTCCTTAATGACACTGTGAAGCCGATTTTCTGGGTTCGTTGGCTAACTGACTGATGTCGCAGATGGCAAACTTAAGGCAGCCGTGAGTAGAATTTCGAACACTCGAAGAAAGACACTGAGACAACATACCGGATGGCTAATAAAGCTGCAAATATTTTAGAAAGATTCGGTTCAGGATACAACCAAGGAACAGATGCAGACCATTCAGTCGACGAGAACGTACCCTGATGCAAAGATGCTGGCTGATCTGAAGAAGCGCAAGCTTGTGCGGACGCAAAAAATTATCAGCTTCAAGATTGAGAAGGCCGACAAGTTTGCCCTCAAGATACCTGAAGTTGCCACTGATCTGACCGCCGATATGATTGCTAGTGGCTCATGGAAGACTGCTACATTCAAAGGATATAACTTCAAAGCGTTGGGGGCTGATCAGCAACCCGGCGCTTTGCACCCGCTAAGCAAGGTCCGATCTGAGCTGAGGCAAATTTTCTTTGAGATGGGATTCCAGGAGATGCCAACAGACAAGTATGTTGAAATGTAACGAGAAGCTGCAGTTTATTATAAGAAACTAATGAGGATTCCAGATTTGTCGAGTCTGGTTTCTGGAACTTCGATACGCTGTTCGTGCCGCAACAACATCCCGCACGTGATATGCAGGACACTGTACGTAATGCTGCACGTTTGGGAGAAGTTGTGAAATCTGAGGATGACACTAAGTATGCTTGCAGTTTTATGTATCAGATCCTAAAGTGGCGGACCTGCCGAGAGGTGAAGATGCTAATGACAAGGGCGATTACAAGGCCTACTGGGATAACGTCAAGGAGGTGCATCAGGTATGTCTGAGTCCGATTTACGTCTTCGGGTATTTAAAAAATGTTCACGCTTGTGGGTAGAATGGCAAGTACGGCTCGATAGGCTATCGATATCCCTGGTCTGGAGATGAAACCCGAAAACTCGTCCTCCGAACGCACACCACAGCCATCAGCGCCAATATGCTGTACAAACTGGCGCAACAGAAGGGCCCTGATGGTCGCCCACCTCCGGCGCGATACTTCTCCATCGACCGTGTGTTTCGTAACGAGACTGTGGACGCTACCCATTTGGCCGAATTCCACCAGGTTGAGGGAGTTATTGCCGATTACGATTTGACACTGGGTGGTCTCATGGAGGTAATTCTCTTTGACATGACCCTTCGAAACCAAAAAGACGGAAACATAAAAACTAACGATTGTAGTTTATGGATATTTTCTTCGGCAAGATGGGCATTACCGATCTCAAGTACAAGTGTGCTTACAACCCTTGTGAGTGCTCTTTTGCTTCTGGCACGTTTGTTTGTTTTGGGTACTAATGACAATCCGCAACAGACACCGAGCCCAGCATGGAAATTTTCTCTTACCGTAAGTTTTTTCAGTCGTGCTTGCGTCATGCCGGAGATCAGAAAGCTAACTCACACCAGATAAGGGGCTCGGAAAGCTGGTCGAAATCGGCAACAGTGGCATGTTCCGAGCCGAGATGTTGGAATCCATGGGCTTGCCGTGAGTGACACCATAGTGATTTCGATGTTCACTTCATATTAACCGTCCTGGCAGTAAGGATATGCGAGTGTTTGGCTGGGGTCTCTCCCTCGAACGACCCACCATGATCAAGTACGGCATCTCAAACATCCGCGAATTGTTGGGCCACAAGGTCGATCTGAACTTCATGCGAAACAGTCCCGCGGTGCGTTTGGACAAGGAGTAGAGGTCAGGTTATAAACTAGAGCAAAAATATGAGGAATGATGTTGAATTTGACATGATGAAAAAATTCCGCTAGAGATAGACAAATTGTCGCCTGGGGAGGAGATAGCTGTTGAGCCGAGACAATACCATAATCAAGGCGATTTATGACGTTGGAATACCAGGCTTTGTCGGAAATATACCGGTCTTCCTTCGTGTATTGTGCTTGTAGGTTTGATGGGCCCACCGTCTCAATTTTCAGGGTTCAGAATGCAGAGCCTACCCTTGCTTCCTCATGCCAGATATACTGCTAGACAGCCATTGTGATGAGAAAAACAGTTTTCTGCAACAATGCACACGAATGAGGCCCTCGTACAAGCCCGCGGAATCCTGTACGGCTGCAAACCTATGCGAGCTTTATGGGTAATAGTGGCACAGCCAACATTGGCACGGGCAACTTAGGTGCTAGCTATAGCTGGCAAGGCTAACACTGAGGAGTCATTCTGTGAAAGACAACAGCTACTCAGCAAAGAGAGCCAGAAGGCTTTAAGGTGTATTACTATTCTAAAATTACGAGCAGAGATTATTTGTCCCTTTTATAAATCACGTGCTAAGTCTTGCGTAGTAGCAGCAGCAGTAGCAGCAATAATAGTCAGGTATGTGCCACTCTCTCTCAAAGGAGCAACGTCCATTTAGGATTCATCGACCCATACTCACTATTCTACATTGTCTACATTAAAAAACAGAAAAGTAAAAAGAAGCGGGCGCAATTACAGGGCGCGGACAACAGTGCCAAACAATCTCCAATTATTATTGCCGTCGTGCAGAAGATCATGGATTCTACAAGGGTTATCGCTAGCATCATGACGATCATTCTAAAACCGCCCAACTCTCAGCCCACGGCAGGGCTATCAAATCACCGATCTCGATATTCCCCACGAACCAGAACAAATCGTGTTACTTCCTGCTAGCGGCCAGCCAACTCTGCCAGCCTGCGTCATCCAACGCACTTGTGTTCTGCGCCGCTTGCCGCCCAGCGAATAGGAGCATTTGCCCCGACGTCAACTGTACCGCCTGATGACATCATGCGTTTTTCCCCACAATCCGCACCTGCCCAAACGGCCAGGCGTCTCAACAGTCGTATAAAAGAGAAGTCGTGCCTTTAATCCCAACTTTTTTCGATACTCATAATCGGGACTGTGAATACCATCCAATTGTCACCAATCTCTTCAACACAGAACAGCACATCACTCTTCACCATGTCATTTCTTACAGAACGTACTTTGCGAGCCGCTTTGCCAATGTGCAGAACCGCCGCAATGCAGGCCCCCAGAGCGTTTAGCACATCGTTTGCAATGAGAAAGACTCCGACTGAGTCTGTCAAAGATGGCTTGAAGACGGCTGACAGGACTGTCACGGATAACGTTGTTCTTCCCGGACTAGAGGCAGCTGGTAAGTCTTGCAACATGACGTAATGGAGGTATTTCAGTTTATATATGGAATGCTAATGCGTGGCTGCAGCCTCTGCTGGAAGTAAAGTGAAGGATGCTGCCGAAACCATTACCAAAGGCAACAAAGGCAAAGCGGAGCAATTGAAAGGTCAAGCTCAAGGCAAAGCCGAGGAGCTCAAGGGCAAGGCGAAGGGCGCTGCTGCTGAGGCACAGGGTCAGGCGAAAGGGGCAGCTGAAAACTTGAAGACCAAGCTATAGAAACGGGCAGGATGATGTTAGCGAGTTACAAGTGCTGTACTCGTAGGACACTACTGTACGATATAAATAATGTACTTCCATGTATCAATCCGGAGTGAAGGGAAAACATATTTGAATTCAAGTTTTGTCATTTACATACACAAGTTGTTTCGCTTGCATCTTATCCGCGTATATTAACCATCTCATTTGCACATTACTACCGCTTGGCTTGCGATTGTGTCCAACTCCGCGTCGTGCAGATATCAAACATAAGGATGTAAATAAACACTGTACCAAACCATTAAATATGAGAGTAGGTATCACAATTTCATTAAGAATTCACGTGCTGAACTTTTCAGAATGATGGAACGGCCTAACTTCATGAATGAATGCAGCAACACAATACCAGTACTGTCCGCATAAGCGCCGCCAACGCAGCCAGGACAGCAAAGACTCCTGTTGCTGCATGATGTAACGTTTTTAAACGTTATGTGTCTTGGCTGGGGCAGCTCGGCCGAACTCGCCTAAAGGGAACCTCACGAAGGTAGTTGCCTCTGTCATAATACCGGAGCTCCCAGCATAAAATGCCGCTAACGCTGTCAAGACGGCAAAGACCCCCCCTGCACGGTTCACACGCCTAGCTCCCGTTGGATGGGAAGTAGAAACAAATTGGGCGACACTTAGGAAGAAAAATGCCAATGTCAGGAGCCCAAGAACGGCGAGAATGGCAATATTCGTTCGCAGCGCGGCAACGAAAAAGATGAGAGTGAGGAAACACCAAAGGATGAGGAAGATGCCTAAAGCAAAGCTGTATGCACGTGCATCGCCAGCATAGGCTTCCTTAATACCGAGAGAGGGAACCAGGAACATGGCGAAAGCTAGCCAGAAGGCGCCGTAAGAACAATGGACCGTGGTACCAAAGGTGTTTCCGACACGAAATTCCATTATGCCAGCAATAAATTGAGCTGCTCCGCCGAAGAAAACGGCCAGACCAAACACGGCTTGGTCTGGCCCAACATTTCCCAGGGGATTGGAGCCAGGCAACCTGGACACAGCAGCAGGTTAGCGGTGAAGGAAGGATGCTTGCATATATCGGAACGCATACCCAGCGCCGCACTGGTAAAGACCAAGCACAAACGTGGTGAGGGCGAAGCTGATCAAACCCAGCGGCCCGGGATTTGCAATTTTGAAAAACTGCGGATCAGTGACCTGGGAAACCGTGGACTGGTGAGGCTTGTGCATTATTCCACCGTTATCATGGCCCTGTGCTGCGTGACCATTCCTATAAGTCTGCTCAGCTGCAGCGTCGTTGCTATGCACTGGAGCAGACATATCTGGAGATGTCTATATGTGATAAGTCGTAAAAAGATTTGGTAATAAGAAACGAAGCAAGTCCGTATCACAGATTGGTAGAGGATGTAGGTTGGAGGGTACACCAATACAGCTCACACGCTTCTGACCGTGGTCCCCAACCATTCCTTATATACAATCGATCACACACCCAAATACGGAAACCCAAACATTTCTTCGCCTGCTCATTGATCTCTCACCAATGATCTATCGGTCCTGAACAACCCCAAGCACCCTCCAAGGACGGAAATATCGATGCCGCTCCTGCGGGGTTGGCATCTGTCAAAACAGCAAATAATCTATCTCGTGACACCGGCACGGCCGGATATGCCCCCTCCTTCCTCACACCGAGAACGAGGAATATAGCTGGAGCTATTGGATGCGAAAAGGATGTAGGCGGGCAATGAGCTGCGATTTGATGATGGAGCTGTGACGGATTGGATAACTATGGCTAGTCTCTAGGTTCTGGGTGGAGGGGGTGCGGGCCAAGATGGGCTTGTCTTATGTCCAAGTGCCGACATGACGGTTGGCCGAAAAGTGCGCCGTTGACGACTACAAAAAGGTGGCCCGTTAGATGGTCGCTTTGGTTGCTCCCCCGCTTTGGAGTCAATGAGAATGGTCAGAATAGGTTTCGTGTGATGTGTGTACGATTGAGCGGCTTGTTACACTGCATGACGGGTGCGTTTGGATTTGTCAGCAGGGTAAGTATGGGCTTGAGTTTATGAAGAGAAAGTGACGGATGGGTTGTTGATATGGATGCCCGATTGGAGACAGAGCGCCACCCAATTATCCAAGACCGTGAGTGGATTGCATGGATAGTTGTGATTAATTTTCTGTTCTTTTCTCCCAGCAGAAGACACAGAGCTGTCTTCGGATTTGACTTCTTCATGGGTTGTTTGAAAATGAAGTTATGCAGTGGTAGTTATTCGTACTCCGTGGAAATAATAGTGTATTTTTTGAAATGGGCTAGCAATGCTGCAGGCCGGAACACATTGACCAATAATTCCTTTCCACAGTAATGGACTTTCTTACTGTTGGTTAGGCATGACATGTGCTCACCTATTTTATCCAACGAAACTGTCACCCAGTATTCGCTTTCGGAATGAGCCGGCTACTATTGTGCTCAAGTTTTACAAATGAGGCACAAGGGAAAGATTGAGAAGGTAGGCTTGTTATGTCCTTCAGCTTCATAGTGCAGATCAATCAATGCACAGTACCATGAAGGGTCCGTGTTTGTGTAGGTTTTGCATGGCTGGATTTCGTTAATAAGAACTCTATAAATCATCATTAGTGTTATGTATTCGTATCCTTCATGTTGTTACTCAGGCCTCGTCGGCTGCGATGGTGACGAGTCAAGTTTACCCGGTTGAAAATCAAACAATAGATTCTCTCTTTCCCGCAAAAAGGAACCCACCCTTTCGTCCTTTGTTCTTCCAGAAGCTGCTACGGTATTCTCTCGGATTTTGCGCCCAATGGCCGAGTCCTTTTGTTGTACAAAATCGACGTACTGCTCCCCCACCGATTCAGCGCGATTCATTTGCGCCAGTGCTCCAATCATACACAAGCAAACCACCAGGGCTGCAAACACGCCGTTGCTCATGTACATTGTTTCACCGGGTTTTCCGTCACGAGCATCTCGCCAGCGTTCCCAGTCTTCCCATGTAGCATTGCGAGATGCATTACCCGGTTGATGCCTCCAGGCTTCATCGGCCTCTCGAAGGTCATGGCTTCGGTGACCATCGATCCAGCCGATGCCGTGGTGGTCATACAGACGGCGTTTTTGGGGGTCGCTTAGGATATCATTGGCGGCTACTACGAGGCGATATCGCTCGAGACGGGCAGCGTTTGAGAGCTGGTCTGCCGAAGATGATCCTGTTGAGGCCGCGGGTCCACGGGTATCGGGGTGATATAGCTTCACCAGTTGATAGAAGCGTCTTTTTGTGTATGGCGCTCCTCTTTGTATGCCGAATATCTCATATGGCGTTGGGCGAGGGGATCGTGGCCAATGCGGCACTTCCGAATGGTCTGATTCGGTCGGTCGGGTAGCGTAGCGTCTTGCATTGCGTGCCAAGAATGGTTTTGATGGAAAAGAATGGCTGTAGTGCCTCGAATATGGGCAGTGGTTGGTGAGAGTAAATAACGGCGTTGAGTATGACGACGATATTGGATAGGGTAGTGAATATGTTGAGGAGTAGACGGCTCCGGCGGACTTTTGGAACATGGTCACTGTGAGCACTGACATGTGTCGCAGTAACGGCTGGTGGCTGGCTATGTGTGGCAAAATCACAGTCTGTAACTTTGGTGATATTTCGAAACCAGCCCTACCAAAACATGACTGGTCGGCAGATACAGGTCTCATATAAATGATGTTGATGTTTTGTCGCGGAGAAACGCAACACAACGCATCGGAATTAAGCCCTCACACAAGCCTGGGATCTTGTACGGCTGCAAAACCTGTGCTAGCTCTTTGGCTAATAGCGGCACAGGCAGTATCGGCACGGGCAACTTAGCTATTAGCTATAACTAGCAAGGTGAAAATAAGAAGAATAAGGTTGTGAACCACAACAGCTATTCGGCGGGGAGAGCCGAAAGGTGGGAAGTTCTCGTCTCTAATCCGTACTTGTAAGAACCTACTCCGTACGGAGTACTGTAAATACCCATTCTGTGATTACATAATTCATTGGCTTACTAAGCAAGACTAAAGGCACCAGCAGCGACAGCACCAGCAATAGTAGTAGTAGCTATAGTACTCCATAGTAATAGTAGTAATAGTAATTGTAGCAGTAGCAGCAGCAGGGGAGTAAAATATCCCACACAATATCACAAATCAATGCTTCTGTTGCGATTATGTGAAAGTTCCGCTCGCGTGTGCATTCTCAACCCCAGCAACATCGGGGACTGTGGGGTTCCTGTCTGGAAAGCGCTGAGCTAACCAGGCACCCTAGGCACAGCGATCGGTGGACAGTGCGCCCGTCAGTGACCGAACATTAACAGCGGGTTGCCCGACCCGGTCTACCAAGCTAAGCTTCGACCCTCACAGGCTGCGTCAGCCCGTCGTAATATTGCCACGAACTTGAAACCAAGTGACCTTGGACCATCACAAGCTGACTACGCTAGCATCTACGCCTCTCGACACAATTTTATTCACAGATATAAGAGGTTTCGCAGGTAGACTGGCTGCCTAGACTCGACAATCAAGCACCATGCCTGAAAGCTTCGAGTTGCTCTGACTAATTTCGAGCTGCTTTCGCCTCGCTCATCTCAACAGGTCCCATCTGGCTTTGCTGTCACAATACCGTCTGCAGGCTAGCATCTCGTTACCTTCACTTTAAGGACTGTATCGACTATACAGATACAATCTATCCCGTCATCGTATCAGATATCGTTTTGACGTGGGCAGTCACCGATCGACATCGAGACCGTCGAAAGCTTTCCCTATTTAAAGCATCTCCATTGGACAGTCCTGTTCAACGCCCTTCAAAATGGCTGGCAACTACAATCTAAGGTCCCAAGATCAGGGGGAAAGTCTGTATGCGACATTGCCCGGTACATCACAAACTGGCTTTGTCCAGCACAACATGACTGCCATGAAGTCTAACTTGGCTCCCGGCAGGGAGGTTGCGGGTAAGCTCGGCCGTCCTCCACAACACTACGTAAGGAGACTGACTTTGAGTTGACCTAGGTTGCAATCCTAGTCGATGGATCTACGAACTATTAAATAATAACTTCACCGTGTGCGATTTGTTCGACCGAGCACGGCAAGCAAACTTTGACAGCACATATACCTGGGATCACCCACACAAACTAGTTATGAACGGAAACCAGAGCTTCAAAACTGCTTCGTCGCGAATACTATCGTCGATATGTCTAGACTGCCATTTTCACTTCGTCTTTAAAATGAACTGGCAGGCCCTCCACAGCGACTCCCTCTGCCACCCAAACCAATCATCCTGGCCACTTCGAGATAATCAGTTCCCTTGGCATCACTTGGTGTGGGCTGGATCCGCCTCAGATTCTGAAACCACTCAGGAAAAAAGCAAATACTACCCTCTCCTAGCTCGGGAACATTTTGTGTGTTCTGCTCCGCCCTGTACCTTCCACCTCACACTTGAAGTATCGGAACCTCGGATGCCCAAATCGTGGATCGAGCTACTATTAGATCGCGAGACTATATGTGAGCAGCTGAGGATCGCCAAAGAAGAGGAGCCAAGTCGATACGAAGGTGCCACAGATGATTGGGCATATCATGCAACACTAAATCTGAACACATATCTCAAGAACTTGCTGGAGTGCGTGCCCGAAGAATCCAGGAGCATATCGAAGAGAAATAAACGTTTCGCTGTTTTGTTTGGCCCGCGATGTTTTGGTATGTTTCGAGAGTTGGAATTTACCGAAAGGGTCGAGCTTAGAGATGGAGTTGACGAAGGATCATTCCATCCTTCGATTCCACCACCTGCAAGAGGCCCATTCAGCGGCTTATGCAGAACCACTGAAATAGGAACGAGTAGATCCTACTTAGAAGATGTAAGAGCAGAGGTGCAGTGTCTCATACACAAGGCAGGTCAGACGGCTGAACCTCCTACCATTATCACTCCAGTACTTCATGAAGATTTAGGGTGCCAAGAAGTTCCAAACGCTCCAACGAACGCGCTTGTCGATAAGGAGCGATACAAGATAATTGGAGTTCTCCCAAATCAGTCTAGAGAAGCGGTTGTCAATGCGTACAAGCGACAGTGGGAGTTGTTACCTAATCGCAGAAGGGCCTTAATCGATAGTATTATGGGCATTGCGAATGACAAGGACGACGAGCTGTTTTCCGATTATGCCATCACCCAATCATCAGTCTTCGATAATCAAACTCACACGCAAGGCAATGGCGATGATGACGGTCTGGTGCCGGAGGCGCTCAACTTCCTCGGGTTACAGCCACATACCAACTACAGCGCAGAATCCTTGATTCAGGCTTTCAGACGAAAGCTAACCCAAAGCCCAGCAGATGCCTCGGCAGCAAGGTCGATGCTTCATATCATTGCTCAAAACTCAAATGATGATATCTATCAAGCCAATCTGTTAATGGAGGCCGATGCTAAGATGTCATTGGAAACCAGCCAAGCCATCCTAGAACTAGACAGTACGGACGTTCCATGGGAAACAATCCACCAAGCAGCCAGATTGAAGGCAAGTTCTTTCCCTGCTTATATTTTACTCTAGAAATTCAACGCGACATATAATTACAACGCATCATTAACATTCAACACAGGTCGAAAAGAGCAAGAGCAAGGATGCAACCCAAACCTACCTGGATGCTTTAGAAGCAATTGCGGATCACACAAAATCTCCAACTCTCGTTCAGGCTGCAGCGGACCTTCGACAAGAAAACGGAATTTTTGGACCTAAAAGCAATTCGAATGATGAGGATAAGCCGGTCAATTATGGGTTGCCCGTTGGCTTACACAATATTGGAAATACCTGCTACTTGAATAGTTTACTACAATACCTCTTTACAGTCAAGCCCATCCGGGACATTGTTCTCAACTACGACGATGTCAAGTTAACTTTAACTGACGAGAGTATTAAATCTCGACTGCTTGGTGGGAACAAAATGCAGATGGACCGTGGCGAAGCAGTCGTGGCACAGGCGTGTAAGTCCTGAGCTGCAAAATAGATTGCGCCCGATATACTGTATGCTAACTATAAGTTTCAGTTGCAAAGGAGTTGTCTGAGCTCTTTCAAAATTTGAACGCGTCAAGGCAGACTGCAACAAGACCATCTCAACGCTTAGCGAACGCTGTTTTATTGTCAACACACACTCTGCTTCGCAACCCCGATCCACCATCGGAACCATTGATTGGACCAAAGCCGCCGCCTCTACCGGCACGCCCATCGCCGACACCGCCATACAAGCCCTCTGACGACATCGAAATGCCAAATATCACTGTGACCTCTGTTACCGAGTCCGTGGAAACATCTAGCAATTCTACTTCCAGGACTTTAGTTGAAGAAGACGCACACTCAGACCGCTCATACGAGAGGGTAGAGAAGGCTCCTTTGCACGACCAGCCCGACGTAACTATGGACGGCCAGCCCAACAGCGATACTGCGATGCTTGAAGCAGATCAGCTTACGCAGGTTATCAGCAAATCAACGGATGCACACGATCCAACCGTGGCCAACATGAATGGCGGAAACGAGGACCAGGATGTAGACATGGCCGATGCAGCCGAGAACGAAACTGTAGACCAAAAAGTCCTGAATGCTCTTGAACATCAGAAGAGATCATCCGGCACAGATCAACAAGATGTCGAGGAAGTCATGGGTAGCATCATCAATCGTTTACAAGCTGCCATTCGACCGACATCGATCGACGAGCAAACTGGTATCCAACTCGAGAGAATCATGGAGACATTTTTTGTCACAACAATCAATTATACAAAAAAGTTTGATGAAAAGGAGTATCAGTCAGAGGTCAGTTTTGATCGCGCAATTACGGCCTTCCCAGCTCCAGATGGGCCATGCTCATTATATGATGCCTTGGGCCGCAACTTTGATCAGCAGATACTGGAAGAGAGCAACCTCTCAAGGTACACAGCGATCAAGACACTACCTCCCGTGCTGCATATTCTAATACAGCGATCACAATCCATGGGTAGCAAAAATGGCAACGCTGTAGTCATTCCTGAAACACTGTATCCCGACAGGTATATGGATGCTTCGCACGATTCTTCTATTTTCCGACGTCGTGTCGAGGATTGGGCCCTCTCAGACCGCATAACCGATCTCAAGGCACAAATTGCCAAGGTTGACAGTAACCCCAACTACACTTCCTACCTGGAAAATTATTCCAGAGGAGTCGTAGATGCAGAAGGCATTAAAGACGACACGATAACTGGCAGCATCGTAAATGGCGAGGCTGCAGAGATTATTGCTGCGCCGGAGGAGAATTTTGATTTTGATGGCACTGTTGACGACGACTTCCTGATCATCGCTCCATGCGTATCGACAAACTCAGAACTGCCTTTGCCTATGGAGCCGAAGTCTTTGAGCGTCCGCAAGACCGATGCGGCAATCCGCCAAATGATGGAAAATGAGCTACAGCAACGAGAGAAAACCCTTGACGAGCATCAAGAAAGCATGAAGGGAACGCCCTACCGGCTGCACGCTGTGATTTGCCATCGCGGGCATTTAATGTCGGGACACTACTGGGTCTGGATTCACGACTTTGAAGACAACACATGGAGATGGTACAATGATGCAGATGTCAAAGAGAACAAGAATACGGCCGAAGTTCTCGAAACTCTCAGCACTAGCGGCGAGCCATACTTTCTATGCTATGTTCGGGATGAGGACAAAAGTGATTTTGTCAACGTTCCAAAACGAGAGCCATCAGCGATCCTCTCGGGACTGCAAGATCATGCCTCTGCTTCAGAAATGGCCGTGGACCCAACAGCAGGCGGCACCTCGGCTCTACAAGAATTTGCGAAGACTGCATTTGCGTAGGACGACTATGCTTCCCATGCTTCAGACTGGACCGGGGCCAGGGACGAGATGGGTGGCTGGCGTACCATAGAACTCGAGCGCCGGGTACATGAGTTAGGGGCGATGACAGCTGCAACCCTCACCGAACACGCCCGTATCATACGAGAGAACACCAGCAAAAGATGAAGGAGTAAAAGGAAAGGCTACATATGTGGCACCGTTCCTGCATTAAAATCATAGTTGATAACGTGCTACAGACCTGGATCTCTACCCGAAGTGTACGTTTTTATCAGTAGATTTCAACTTTTGGAGAGACAAAAGGAAAGCAAACAAAATGCTTGCTCCACGGAAGTTTGTATCCGCTAGCGTATCTACAGGAGTTTGGTGCATATTGGAACAAAGATATCTTGATAAGAAAGCATTCGGTATGATGCAGAGCGGCCTTACGAAACGTACACACTATTCCATAGAATAGGTACCCGAACATGATGAAATACCAACTAGAACAATACCCAGCGAACTCAGTTCGGGAAATGATCTTTCATTCTTGTGCTCCTCTGTCTTAAATTTAATGCAGGTTAGGATGTATACCGCTTGCCGGAAGGAGGTAGTACATTCATTGTCGTGGTTAACGTGGGCCGCTATGTACGGTGGCTACTGAGCCACAACTAGACGTCGAATATGCAGCACTGGCAGCCGCACAACGCGTTCTCATTATATACACTGCCTCCAGTTTATTCAACCATGCAATTGCGATTGCAATATTACTTTTAGTTTTAGTTTTAGTTTTAGTTTGGGCCTTGGGACATGCGCCGTTTACCTTCCCTTGAAGACAGGCTTCCTCTTCTCTTGAAATGCCTTCAATGCCTCATTCCTATCCTCCGTAGCTACAACCCGTTGATACATCTCATTCTCCTTTTCCTGTCTCGCCCACGCCACGGCCTGCAAGCCAGCTCGAACAGCAACCGGTCCACCCTCGCAAATTTCCTGCGCCAAGCGAACAGCCTCTGCAAGAGTAGACTTCCTCGCCACCTGGAGAACATCGGTATCGCGCTCATCCTCGGGAACAACCTCGACCAGTCGGTCCGCAAGACCGAGGAAATATGCTTCTGGGGCCGCGACCCGACGACCCGTGAGAATAAGGTCCCTGGCTCGAGAAATGCCAATGATGGCAGGGAGGCGAGCGGTGCCTCCGGCACCAGGGATTATACCGAGGCGGGTTTCTGGGAGGCCGACGGTTGCATTGGAGGAGAGTACGCGAAAATGTGTCGAGAGGGCGAGTTCAAGACCGCCGCCAAGGGCGAGGGAGGATATGGCGGATATGGTGGGGATTTGGAGTTCGGAGATGGCTGTGAATGTTCCGCGGAGGTTGGTGAGGAATTCGGCGGTTCTGTGATCTTGTCAGTACGTTTTATCTTGTTTATGTATCACTATGAGTTATATGCCCAGTAGTCGGTTGGGTGCTGCATAAGCCGCAACGGGAAATAACTCACTCTGCCTGTGTAAAGCCCTTCCTTTCTTTCAAATCTGCCCCAGCGCAAAAGCAAGAATCTACCGCACTGGCCAGTACCAGAGCTCGCGTCGGGCTCAATTCAGCTCCCACCCGGGGGGTAGTCACGCCTGTCTCTTCCCCATTGGGATCATACTGCGCATGGATATCATCTACTTCAGCGCGTAGAGCGGATAGGAGACCTTTGGAGATGGCGTTTCGGGCTTTGGGGCGGTTGAGCTCGAGGACGCGGATGTGGCCGGATGATGAGGCGGGGAGATTTGTGACGCGGATGAGCGGCTCCGTCTGGGTGGAATAGAGACGGAAAAAGGGTGTTATTTGGGGTTGGAGGCGGGGGAAAAGTCGAGGAGGCATGATTGATGGTAATTAGGTAGTGGTTGATTGGATTTGTGGTGTGACGGGAATGAGAATAAGGGAAGCGGCGTGAAGAAAAGAGGATGGTGGTGGTTTCCGGTGATTTGGGTGTCGGCTCAATTGGTGACGGTGATGCTGGGCGGCTTTCGTCGGTACATGGCTAATGCCGGGTGGTATTGGATGGGTTTTGCGCCGCCATTGGATCAATAATATCAAGTGCGCTCTTGCTCCAATTGGGATGGGCAAGGCAGGCAAGGCGCTCATTAAGAACTTTAAGTACGCAGGTACATAGGTACGTAGGTACTCCGTACTGTAGTGCCGAAACCGCCTGTCTGGTCCATCAAATGCAGTCCACACTCTTTCAATGATGCCATGCATCTTATCTTGCATCCCCTCACACCGCATGTCGCGTGCTCGAACCCCGCGACGTGGCGTTTGCTCCGCATCCTAGTTAGCACCTCCATCAGTTCGTGCCATGCGACTGGATTTTGTCCGATCTTGCAAGACCACTTCGACCGTTACTTCTATCATTTTCCATCATGAACGCCAATTCAAGAATTTTATCCAGCCTTGCAACCTGTGACTGTCAGGCCAATGGATCAGCTGAGTTCCCGGGAATATCGTGACATTCCTCCAATGTCCATCCATAGTTCTTCCCCTGTTCTTCCGCCGTTCGGATCGAAAAATAAGGGCAGCGTTATCGAGCACCCTTTTTTTGTGGGAGGAATATTCTATAAGCATAGCTAATTGGCTGCTATGTAAGGCGCCTCCCAAGTCCACAAAGTCTTCCACTAACAGGATCCTGAATTTACACACAGCAGTACTTGGTACATATTCAGAGTATACAGAGTAGTCAGCGCATAATGGCGCGCAATGGCGTGCAATACAGCGTGTGCTAGCTAAATAAAAGACTCGAAGGGGAATTACACATTTTAAAGTTAAAAAATAAAATAAAAAAAAGGGTTAAATAAAGAGTAAAGATATATGCTAAACCGCAAAGTATCCTGTTAGCGGGGTACAAAAGGGGTGCTGTACAACGCTTCCCAAAAAATATGCGACCCACTGCTGTGCATTAAAGCTCATGCGGCTACACCTTAACACCACGACCACCGACTTTTTTTATGCTGCTAAGTTAGCCTCTTTGACCGGGGTGGTTGGAGGAGGTTCTTTGGATTTCTCGTCTTTTTCCCGACCTCTTGGCGGGGTGAAATTTTGGTATTCTTACCTGTTTGCTTTCGTTCTTGCATTTCTGAACAGCAGCGCGAATGGTTACAGCCCCCCTATTACACGGTGTCGTCGGTGTGCCCAGCTTCTTATCGTAAGAAGGAAGATTTGTCGAGGATTGTGCCGAGTAGACGAATCTGTATTCGCCCCCCCTTCCTCGGATAGACTGGCTCATTGACGGACAACGGGAATGGCTCAACAAGAGCTACAATCGGCATCCAAGTCATGACGGCAGTTTCATCTCTTGTCGCCTCAGTTTCCATCACTGCAAGTGTCACCACCACAGGCTTGAAAACCGTAATCACCGAACCCCCTCGTCCGGTGCAAGTCCTCACTCATCCCACCGCTGATGGCTTCTCCGTCTTTTTCCCTTTTCATGACCTTGTTGCCCTCAACTCTGGTCAGCAGGATATATTCTCCTTCAAGCAGCTCATCAAAAATGGCACGCAGGGTCAAGACACCCTCCTTCTCTTCACGGAGGGTTGCCGGGTCAATGGCAAAACGGACTGCTCTAAGGCTTGCAGCGACCGATCTCTTTTGTTTGGCTCATTGGAGACTTTCTACAATTGCATTGCTCTGTCTTCCATATCGTACTGGACTCAACAGTCTAAGCGATTTTACATATCCGAAGAGGCGGAGCGGAACGCCAGTAGGATTATGGGCTCGGGTTCATTGTCTCTGTTCGATGGTCGGCCAGTGCTGAATTCTTTTGTGACGTGTGCACAGGAGGCTTGTGGCGCAGATGGTCTGCATAAGCCGTGCAATGATTATATTAAGAGGTTGAATTATGAGATGAATGCGACAGTCATTTTCAAGGCCATGGATGACTTTTGTCCGGATTTGGAGGCGGAGATTAACCCTGACATCTTTGGACCCGGTGTAAGTCGGTCGTCGTATCTTCTCGTTGTATTGCATCATCGAACATCTAGTCTCAAACAAACAAGCTTAAAACGGCATGTTGGCTGACAAGCGTCGCTTTAGGTTCTCATATCGTACGTCCTCCAAGTATCTTTCTCCGGCACCCTCTATCTCTTCCTCAAAGCCTTCACCTTCTGGGTTCGTCACTCGCAGAGGAAGAAAGAAAAAGAGAAGCAAATCCAGCGCACCTCGTCACTGGGCCTCACTCGACGCCTTACCCGCATCGAGTCCATGATTTGGCGCGATTCGTCCGCTCTCTCACGCACGAGCATTGCCATCGCAACAACATTGGTCGAGTTCCAAGAAGCTCAATGCTGGTTTGTCTTTGCCATTCAAATTGCATCGATTCTCGCCATCGTTGTCAACTCCCAGGAGGGAACTTTTTGGGGTGAAATCATTGTCAATGCCGCTGTGGCATTTCATGTGAGTCAAAACGGGATATTGCCCATGTTTTTGATTCAGATTTGTCTACATCATGAGGGAATACGGAACTGGCATACATTTCTGGGCTTTTTTGTTGAATACATTCTTGCTATTGTGGCAACCACACAGAAAGTCTATTTCAAAGATGCATTCAATCTGTTCAAGCAGGAAAACAAGATCGATGCCTGTGGGGGCAACCCTAGTCCCCGGAGTTATTGTGCTTCCACACAAGGAGTTGAGGGTCTGCGATTGAGTTTTTTCCCACATCCATTACTTTACAAAATGGTATTTCTTGTGTTGGACAGCATAGCGATTGTATTCCTGGTTTTTGACCAGCTAAGCTGGACCCTGAGGACGCACCGACTCACTAAGCATCTCACCATTCGAGGGTACAAAGTAGGTACAGCCCCAGGTGGGCGGCTGAAATTGGTGTGGATTCGATCCAAGCAATGGGTCTGGCGGATACTCGAGGTGATTTATCTCGTCGTTAATATTCTTTATTTGGTTTCCTTGGTACGTGTCATTAGTGCGGATACCTTCCAGGCAAACAAGTGGTCATATGGACAAATTATCGCCATGACGGTATGGGGGCCCGTCATTGTCAAGTTGTTTGACTTGGCACTCTGTGAGTACAATGACTTGTCATCAGTGAACAAAAATCGGTTGGCACTTCTGGCTCATACAAAGAATTTTCTTTCCTTTTTCACAGCTGGTCCGCCGAAGAATGGACAAAGACTCACTTCTGGGCCTCCACGACTACGAATCGATAACGTCATTAATCGCCGCCATGGGACATCAGCAGATGAGGAAATGGAAGCCGAAGAGGCTGCTTTTGGAACAGGCAGAGAGCCACGAACTCCGGTACCTCCAGAACTGGATCTTCGGCAGAGATCTCGAAAGGCACGTAGTGAGGAGACAGACTTGGAGGATGGTATTAGTGACGGAGTTAGTGAAGACATAAAAAGAGCCGGGAGATGAAGATGACTGATAATTCTAACGTGATATGAATAACGCTTATTATGAGATGATAATTCTTTAGCGCATATATAGACATTATGACGCATCATGGCACTGATTGATTGTAGGTACGGACCGTGTGTCGTGATTTCTGATGTGGCGCCGTAACAACTCGGCGCAGCCAGACCTTCTTTCAATGTCAATATCGACTTGAAATTAAAAGTCTTGGAAATGGTGCGGCCGTTCTCCTGTGGTTTTAGCTTATGGAGACACAACGTAAAAATTCTGGTGAGTTAGACATGCTCTTAGTGTCCTGAACTCCAACACTATTCATCACTATTAGCACTAAGTCGTGGATGGACACGCTATAGCTATATGAAGGCGGCCACAAGCAATCAAAAAGACGTGACTTTACTTGAGACGAACCGAGAACTCTCGTTTGTTTTCCGGCTGCTGTAAACAGTCTGAGCACGTTTACTTGCATTGATTGATCCCACGGTGTATTGTCAGGACAAGCTTGCATCTGCAAAACGCTTCAATAGATATAGATACTACACCAGAAAACTGTAATATTATAAGTCGTACAGAAAAACTCATACGGGCAGAAAACTTATACACATTAGTGTTGCTTCTGTTACGGCTTGTTGAGTGGCCAGTCCCTGCGAGCGCTCTCTTATGATATAGGTGTTGCTGTGTAACTAGGATCCGTAAGAATCAGAGAGCAGAGAGAGTATGAGCAGACTCGCTTTGTGGCCGGGTTAGAGTCCGTGGTTGACTGTGGGCCAGGCAGTAGTGATATATAAATATTTAGCATAGTAGAGTGGCTGTAGGTGGGATGACCTTCACTTCACTTTAGATTCACTTTGCACGTGGCCGTAGCCGCGCTGCTACTTTTACAACTTCTCCCCCTTCTCCTCCTTCTCCTCCTTAGTATAAAAATCTCGTGATATTTCCTGTGCAAGTTATCGCACGGAAATTTGTGCGTCTAATTCAGGCAGGAGGTGTTCACGGTTGATTTATGAGTCTCCTCTTCTTATTAACGGCCAACACCTGTTATTTTACTTAAATTCTTATTTTATGTGCTTGGTAAGTTTATGCGTTTAATTTATGTAGGAGGTACCTACGATTAATTTGCTAGTCTGTTGCTCTTGTTAACGGTGTGCTTAGAAAAAAGTCATGCACTGATTCATACAGGAGGTATTCACCGTCGATGTGGTGGTCTGTTCCTCTCGTCGACGACTGGCAGCTGGCAGGCTCAAGGTTTCCCCATTCCACCGGACAAGCATTGCAAGTCTGTCTGATATTCACTGCTCAATTACGAGGCGTTCAAGGTGTCAGGCCTTTAAACGGTCGTCGCCTCCTTTCGTCACTTTGAACCCTTTTCCTCCCTCTCAGACACACGTGCAAGCGCATGAAGCCTTCTTCAGCAATCAACATCGGTTGCTCATGGCCTAGCTTCATCTTCACCCAAAGGAAAAAAAACTCTCTCCGGCAGCATGTCACAGTGCCAAGCGAGTTATGATGTCTCTCCTCGGAGGGGGCAATTCAACAAACCACAATGGTTGGCGCGGATTCCACCGGAGCTGCAAATAGAAATTGCATCGTATCTCCCCTGCGAAGCTCTTGCTCGATGGGGCCAATGCTGCAAGCTCTGGATGATGGTGACCACACCTACTCTGTACAAACTTGATGCTAAAGAAGGTAACTTTGCGATCAAATGGGCAGCTTTCACTGGAACTAAAAATAACGACACAATGACCGCTCTTGCTGTGTTGAGAAAGTCCGGCATGTACTCAGGAAACGTCAATGTATTGTATGACGGCTTGAAGATTGGGTCGACAACCACACGCAAGAGCATAGTCGCAACCCCATTACATTATGCGGTCGCCTCTGGGAATCTCGAAATCGTCGAGGCGTTACTAGAACTGGGGGCAAGCCTGGATATCCCCAACGGCGGGTTCCTTTGGGCCATAAGATTCCTAGATAAACAGGCAAAATCCAAACTCAATCGCTTCGATTTCTTCACAGATCAGAGGCGACAATGTAGGTGGCTGCCGCTTTTGACAGCTTTCCTGCAGAACAATGTCGATATGGCCGAGCTTCTGATTCAGAACGGCGCTTCCGCTTATGTCACTGTCGGTTTCCACGAAACGCCAGTCCATGATCCGCAGGACTCGATATCAATCCTACAATTCATTGCAGCGGACGACTCGCCCCAGTTTGAAGACTGGAGGCACATTTTTAAAATCTTCGAAAGCTCTGTGCATGAAGTGACCTCCCGTTGTGACGGAAACTCGGTGCTTCACACCGCTATGAGTGCCGGAAACTTAGAGGGGGTGCGACTTGCCGTGAACGCTGGAATAAGACTGGAAGCAAAGAACGAATACGGGCACACAGCATTAGCTTTCGCGGTTCGCGAGTTATACCTAGCTGATGATGACAGGATTAAAGACATTCTGTGTTGTATAGAACAGCTTGTTGAGAGTGGCGCCAACATTAATCCAGATGGAGACTCGGTACTGGTCCATACCATCGGTTACTGCACCGACAATCCTGCTCCCTGTAAAGACATCATGAACTTGATCTCCAAATTCCTCCGTCAGGGTGCCGATATCAATCGTAAGTCCGTGTCTGGGGTTACTGCAGTACATGAAGTGTGTAACGTCATTATGCGTAACCATCCATCCTCGAAAAATAATGCATTTTTATGGAGCCTACTAAAAGAGCTCGTGGAACAAGGGGGAGATCTCTCGATAACTCCAAATCTTGGCACATCATCACCACTCGCCGCTTTAATGCGCAAGGGCGCCGAGCCGGCGTGGCTGTTCAGATACTTATGGAAAGAAGCCGGCGCCACTCTTCGCCCAGACGAAGTTGACGAATTTTTTCTTGGCTGGTGTGAGATTCCACGTCTACAGACCAAATCCAAGGATGGGACACCAAGAGGATATGACATGTGGCGACACAGACCACATATCTCACAGGCAGCTAGCCACGAGGCGTATCGAATCGCGATGAAGCAGCAATCGCCTCGCCTGTACAATTTGCTACAGGATATCGAATTGGAAGAGCCGCCGATGTCTGATTTAATCCCTATAGCCTCTAACAAGCCAGAAGGATGGTTATGGAAGAAAATCGTGGATTCTAGGTTCGCCACCAGTTGGGTCACAAGTCGGGGGGATTCAATGTTGCATCTTGTGGTGAGGAGATTCCTCTACGAGGGAGCAGGACTACTGCCGACGACATATTCTGAGTTAGCGGCAAGGAGAGACGTTAACGCATTGATAAAGCGTGGTGTAGATGTTCGACATCGAAACACGGATGGGCAAACGGCCCTAGACATATACCAATACCGTTTGGAGCCTGCTCGAGCAGAATGCACGAAATTTCTCCTCGAGCGAGCTCTTGAGAAGGCTGTGGAGAAGGCAGACCGAGAAAGCGGCTGATTAGGATGCAGTCGGCTGGGAGAAAGCTGGACGGGAAAGAAGGGAAACTTGACTGCCAGATTACGCAGTTATTATGTTCTAAATTTTAAATTTTAAATTTTTTGTTGTTCCTCATGGACTTATCTAGTGATAATAAAAACACATTAAATGCAGGCTGTACCTTTAGTAATTTGCGGATGTGCGTTGTGTGGCGGCGTGTGGCGCGGCGTGTGAGCCACGCCGTGGCGTTAGTAGAGCTACAGGAAAAACATCAACAATACTCCGTAATAAAGAGCAACAATGAACAATAACGGTTGTGCTTACGCTTGTGACTAATTCACTGTGTCATTGAAGTTGAATTCTAAATTGATTAAAGTATACGGGCAGTATAAATTAAGAGAAATGCCCCTAATTATAAATATGACTTTTATCACTTCCAATAATATCTAATTCTACACACACACAAACTCTACCTCTCTCTCATATACACAAAAGAAATCCGGAGCATTTACTCTACGCCTGCAGTGGTTAATTATAGCGCAATAAAAAGCAACCACTAATTAGACAGTAGATATAGCACAATTAGCAAGCTATTCAGTATAGCTGCTAATGTGATATCAGTAGCACGATGGCTAAGCAAGACATTAAGCCAACTGCTCCTATATAGTAGTGAAAGACCCTTAGCAACAATACCGACGATTCTTCACTGAAGGCCGAGATGGGCGAGCTTCGCGGGAGGCTTAAGAAGCATAAGCGTGCGACGAACCCAAAACTTAAGAAGTGGGATCTTAAGCTCATGGAAATGGCTGCATCGGAGGAAAAACAGAGCAGCTTTGTCTCTTGCCCAGGAGGGAACGCAGTTATTACTATTCTTCTAAGAAAATCCCCGACCTGGATATGGAGGGCTAGAATTATGTCGTGACGGAGATGACCCCACGATAAATAAACGCGAGGATTTGACCTACGGCTACGATTTACCATGCACGCGCGAGAAGTACATAAGAATACGGAGTACTCCGTAGACGAACGAAGTGTTACGATTCGCAAAGTTCCAACGGTGGCTGTGACTAGCGTAGCGGGCCGGCAGATAAACAAGCCGATTTGGAACAATAAGCAAGCCAACGGGAGTAATACTTTCGGTCAGTCAGTCTCGGAACTTGGCCGCTTGATGTTCATTGATATCTACCGAGTACGGAGTATGGACGGCTGAGATGAGAGAATGGGGTTATATCAGACACGACACTTGCAAACGCCGAAAAATGAGACGTCGCGATGCTTTTCAGGCAGGGATACGAGGAAGCTTGATAACAGATTGTGCTGCGCAGAACGGAGCAGGTTTCAGTACACAATATAACTAATCGAGCGGGCATTTTAGTTAAGTACTCGGTGTGGAAGTGAGCATAACGCCTCTGCTATTACGTTTCCAGCCAATGGATGAATGATTTGAAGGTTAGACTTCCTCAATCGCCCATGCGGTCCATCTGCGTACGTATGTACGATGTAACCCCCCCGCAAAAAGGCAATCGCAAGCCTCGACATCACGCCCAGCCTCTCATGCTATTTATTACTCTCCTTACACTTACCTATACTCCGTACGCGGTGCGCCTCTCTTTATCTACGAAGAGCCACCACGAGGCTATCTCTGTCTGTCGGAGGCTGCCGATAAACAGCTCGCTTATCATTCACCTGCCTTTATGGTGCTGCAGGTGGGATAACGAGAAAGATAGATGCCTGCTGGACGGAGGAAAAAGGTTCATTTGGAATTGTGACTGATCTGGTGGCTTGTCTTGGCTTACTCGGTGCGGACCCCTCCCTTTTTGGGTTCTTCCTTGGTTGCTTGCTTGGGTACCTTTTTAGTGTTTAGGGGTCGCATAACTAGGGAGCTGGGGAGCAGATCATGGCGGTTCTTTGGAATGATGGATGGATGGATGGATGGATGGATGGACTTTTGGTTGTGGCATGATGGACATTGCGTGGGCGGCAGAGACCCTTGCTCGTGTGTATCAGATGATAAGGCGTCTCTGCCGGATAGCCACAAAAGGTGGTGATCGGCATGGGGATTTGCGAACCACGAAAAATTGCGCATGCAAAACCAACCCATGATGGTGAGATAATAGGAGGCCAAAGAGGCACATAATCATGCCGAATGGCGTTCCCAGGATTGCTTGACAGCATCTCCACTCTCCACTCTCGACCCTCCATTTCGGACCACACAGTCGTTAGCCATGTTTAGCATCGTGGCCCATCAGCCAGCATGCCGGCCAGCCATTCACCGCGGGACCCCGATTTCCTCCTGTTTCCGCATGAGGCAGGTTCAGCTGTTTCCCATGTTTGATTTGCTCCCCGCAGATCTGCAACCCAGTCACCGCCCCCCCCCCATGATGGCATTCTGTACTCCGTAAGATTTCTTCTATTAGGCTCGCATGCACAGAGAAACGCGCCCCCGACCTCGACTGAACCCCTGGGGCCCCGACCCTGGATTTTGTTTTCGCGAATCCGCAGCGAAGAAATGTGCCGCCTTCTCCGCATCTGACTGGCCGGTTTCTGACTGCGCTTCTCGCACAGAAGTGCTCTAAATGGAGGGATGGACCGAGAGGGCGGCGCTTCGGAAACTCAAAACCGTACAATACTGCTCCGTTGGGTGTGCTAGATAACATGGGAAAACTGCTCGTCTGTCCAATAACGACAGCGGGTTTTCCGGCATTGCTACTCTGTGCTAGAAGAGGAAGGGGAATCGCGTCCGCACCTCGGTCGCCAATCTGAGTGCTGGTTGCCCCCGTGTCAATCATTGTGCCTGAATGGCAATTGGCAAATGGCTAATGTGATGGCAAATGGGATGGATGGGCATATGTGCGTGTGTGTGCTTCGGCTATTTCAGTCGCTTCTCTTGTTCAAGTCTGACGGTGTCTGCTGTCGGAGATGGGCGAAGGATGTCAGACAGTCTGTTCTATCTGTCAGTCCATCTTCTGTCAGCTCGGACGAACCCGCAGGCGTTTGGGTCCAGCTCGGATTGGATTGTCGTGGACTCGTGTTGCGGGAACAAGTATAAATGAGCTCTGGCTCGCCGCAGCATCCATTCATATTCTCGTCAAGTTCTCTCGTTTGATAACCCAGTCTCTTCTGTCTCTTTCTATCCGTCTTTCGGGAACTCCTTCCCCTCCCACCCCCCTGCTCTAGTCCATCCATCATGAAGGTCTCCTCCGCTGCTATCATCTTGTCCGCGGTGGCGGGTGTGCTGGCCGTGCCGATTCCCGTAGCAGTAAGTGTTATTCGATCCGGCAGTCCGTGTACGGAGTACTTCAAGTGTACATGTCTACACTGGAGTTTCCCTCCTTTTCTGGTCTGCATCTAAATTATTCACTGACCTCCCCTCCAGCCCGGCGTCCCCAGCACATCCACTGCGAGATCTCTTCTCAATGGACTGGAGGTTGCCGATTCAGGCAGCGGTGACGGCTACTCTCGCTCCAAGTTTCCCACTTGGGTGACGATTGAGGGCACTTGCAACACTCGGTACGTCACGGTCATGTAGAACAGGCTGTTCTTACACCTCGTACTAACACAGCATGTGCTAGCGAGTTTGTCATTAAGCGAGACGGCAGCAACGTCGACACCAACAGCGCTTGTGTCGCTCAGTCTGGCCATTGGGTGTCTCCCTACGACGGCGAGGAGTTCGATGAAGCCAGCGAGCTGGACATTGACCACATGGTTCCACTCAAGAATGCCTGGATTGTAAGAAGACACTCTTGTTTTTGGGGGGGGGGCTTCCCTTTCCGTGTTTGCTTCGCTTGTCTAACTAAACCGCCCATCTATCTAGTCCGGTGCTTCCAAGTGGACGACTGAGCAGCGCAAGGGCTTTGCCAACGACATCACGCGTCCTCAGCTCTGGGCTGTGTCTGCCCATTCGAACCGCTCCAAGGGGGATAAGAGCCCTGACGACTGGATGCCAGACCTCAAGTCCTTCTGGTGCACCTACTCCAAGAGCTGGATTCAGGTCAAGAGCCACTATGACTTGACTGTCACGGGCGACGAGAAGGGAGCTCTGTCGAGCATGCTGGATACTTGCTAGGTTTAGCGGGGGATTGGCTTTTTTTTTTTAGAGGCTGTGTCTGTTTTGATGGTTGGACAAGCGAGCGAGTGCCGATCTGGGAGTCTGTGTGAGTCCTTCGTGTATATATGTTTTTTTTTTCACTCTATAGTATATATACTGCTGATTTACTCACCGTACAGCCCGCCAAGATACACGTCTTGCATCACAACCACAAAACCATCTAGGAAGTGCTATAAAGAGCAAAACAAGATCTCAAAACATCGTACCATTCTGTCCTCCTTTGTACCTTGCCCATCTCTGCGTGTCTAGCATAACTGCAACGCACAAACAACACGGGTGTCACCCTGACTTGTACATTTGCTGTTTCAGGATACACTTATTCTCTTCGGGAGAGAGGAGGGGGAGAGGGCCGGGGGGGATCCCACCCGCAGAACCGCTTACACAAGGGATGACGCCGCCAATGCCAGCCACGTCAAGAGATAGTCTGATCCTCGCCTCAGCCAAACCTCTCATGAACAGCTCAAATGTCGCTCAGCTCACTCCGTTCACTCGTCGTGCGTTACCGGATGCGCCCTTCCGACAACTCACCGACAAAGTGCAATTTCATGTCCGGCCACCATGCCCTCCCCCAAATGCAGGATGATGATGGATAGCCACGCGAGGCACAGCAGCAGGTTGGTGGGATTGCGATGAAACTTTTCTGTGTTGTTGCTGTTGCTGTTGCTGTTGCTGTTGTTGCCACGAGTAGAGTTGGCGGCTCGCTGCCCAACGTGCAATAGGAGAATCAAGTCGGTAGCAAGTTAAAATTCGTCTGTTACCTTTGGTTTTACTTTTCTCCTTCCCTTCTCCTACCTCCCGGCCCTTTCAATCACATCTTGCAATCGTGTCTTGACTCCCCGAGCTGTGGACAGGACAGACAAACTTCCATTCCTCATAAGCTTCAAATTCAAGTATCTCGTTTCGTTCCGTTTCGCTTCACCTACCCCCAACAACTACAACTACAACAACAACAACAACAACAACAACATGCGTATGTTCTTAGCACTGACATGGCTCCCGCCTGTCCTCGCGAGTCTCAAAGACCTCGCCAACTGCGACCCCCTCCGGAAAGATATGCGTAATGGTCCTCCACCTCAACAACACTCACTCACTCACCAATCTTCTCTTTATTTCATCTCCTTCTCAACCTCCCAAACTAACATCTTCTTTAAAAAAAAAACAGATTGCCCCCCTGATCCCGCCTTTGCCGGCAAGGCGTCCTTCGACTTCTCTTCGTCCAGCTGGGACAATGGGCTCCTCGATTTCTGGAGTGTGGACAACGGCACCGCGGACGACAGGAAACGTCTCGACTTTGACACGGACGGGAGAGGCGTCGCCACGGTCATGTGGAAGACGGGTGATGCGCCCACCCTCGTAAGCAAAAAGTATCTGCTGTTTGGCAGAGTATCTGTCACGCTGAGGGCTGCCGAGGGCGCCGGCCTCATCACAGCCGTGGTGTTGAAGTCCGATTCGGGCGATGAAATCGACTGGGTTTGAAGTTCCCCCTCCCCTTTCTCCCCTCGTCTAGTATCCTTTTCAACACCCCCCCCCCCCCCCAATATACACTGACACAGTATGGTCTCTTTCTCAGGAACTCCTCGGAGCGTACAACAATCAAGCCCAAACAAACTACTTCTACGACGGCCAGGCTCTCTTCAACACCTACAACACCACCTACGAACTCTCCACATCCTCTTTTGACGCGCCGCAGACATACTCCATCGAATGGACCGACCAGTTCCTCAGCTTTTCCATCAACAGCACCATCCGCAAGGTCTGGTACGTCGGCCAGATCCCCGCGGACAAGTGGCCCCAGACCCCCATGCAAGTTAAGCTGGGCGTCTGGTCTGTCAGCAATAGTAGCGACCGTGGAGAAATCGAATGGGCGGGCGGTGTACCGGACTGGAACGCCGGCCCGTATAAGGGGTATTTCACCACCGTCGAGATCGAGGATTACATGGGCAAATGCAACTCCACCGACGGCTACGTAGAGTATCAGTACGATGAAAGGACCGTAGGGTGGCAGAACATTAGGATAGCAGGGTGCCAGAGCCGTCCTGGGCTAGAGCTGCAGACGCCGAGTCCCGTTGAGAGTAGCAATGACGGGAGGCCAGAGGAGACAGGTGGCTCGACGCCAGGGGAAGAGGACGGCGCGTCGGCCATGGCTGTTTCGAGTTTATTGATGGCTATTTTGGCGTTTGTGTGGGGTTTGGTGCTGTGAGAAGACGACGGGTGTTACGATGGATGGCAACTGACGTGGCGGTTTTTAGTTGGAGGGACTAGATGGGAGGTTTAATGATAATATATTGGCGCATGATTCTGTACTTGGTAAACGTAGCCCCCTTTCTTCTCCTGATCTTTTCGTGCAGCTCGTTTGTTCATCAACCACACATCATCAGCAGGCCTTTCACACAATCGCGGACACAACACCATCATGGGATATTAGTTAGATGCACACTTGAGAGGGCTTGGCCTCATCACTTTCCCACTTCGATTCGTCGAGCAGATTTGTAGAAATGGAAAGCAAAAAAAACCCAAAAAAAAATTAAGTGTCCCTTCCAGCCGCTGTTGATCGTAATACAACATACAAGCACCAATCCAAACCCAAGACTGGGGCAAAAAGAAAATAATCTGTACAGTGAATACTGTCTGGCTTTGATTCCAATTCGGGCCATTACGCATTATTTCTTGTCTCATAAAGCATTGAAAAACCTCTGTCCAGCCTGAACCATCAGCTCCGTGTTCTGTCCTGCCAAACCACGCTATCATGGTGCAATATATATATACACATGCCGGTGGTACCTGATCGTGTCGGGATCGCGCAGCACACATATACTGACTGGTATGGGTATCGTAAAAATAATAATAACAAAAAAGAAGAAGAAAGGCAAATTCTTGGTCAAAGGCCAGTATTAGACACCTCAAGGTCGCAGAGTTTCATCCGCGTCCTCCTCTTCGCTCACTTCCATATCACCGTCGCTCAGATCACCTCTCGCAGCCTTTTGCGCCAAATCCCTTTCAGAATATATTTCTCGCTTCCTCGCCTCCGCTTGTTGCAAACAATCCACATAAGTTCGGAATTTAACAATCTCTCGCAGTAAGTAGGCGCTCTTACGCTCCCAGTTAGCCATCGCTTTACCGGCATTTTGGCCTCTAGGCGTGAAAGCCAGCAGCATAGGACTTCGCATTTGATTATGCGACTGGAGTTCCTCCTCAATGCTCCTGACGTACGCAACAAGCGTCTGCAGCTGGTCCGTCTCAGATGCGTTGCTCGGCCGCATGCTCTGCGTTGGCGGTGTCCATTCAGCAATATGGATCCGGTCCCCAGGAAGCTTCCCGCGTCCACTGTTGTTGGTAAAGGCACCCGACACCTGGTCGAAACTTGAACCGCGGAAGCTTCCACTAGCCGCGCTGGACTTTCGCACATGGGCGGCGCTGCTTCCAGGCCGTGAGTTCCGGCCACCGCTGCTAACCGAGGTTGCAGACTCGTTGATGGCGCTGACAAGAGCGTTGTTGACAATGGCATCGCTCCATCCATACTCGATGTTACTTATTCCACCTACGAGAGGATGAGTGCTCAGTCGCGCGCTCCAATAGTTGGCCGTATGCACGAACTCCCTGATTATTTCCGGGGTGCCGACTTGGAATAGATGAACTGCGCCGGTCGGTAAGCTCAGAGCCCAGACGTGTGGGCGAGACCTAGAATAGCCTGGAGGCGGCAGGGCCGATGCCAGAGTTAGGCGTAGGTTGAAGGTGCCCAGGTTGACAGCATTGTCTTGCCAGTTACCACCTCCAACAGGTCCAAGGGGTCTGCCCGCATTTCTCGACCGGCTCTTTTGACGCATTGACTTGCTTGCATTGAAGGAGAACAAGCCCATCTGGCCTTTTTGAACGACCGCAAAGACTTCGGTCCAGTTACGGTCCTTTGCCCGCTTTCCGTACCCATCCAGGTGATGCTTATGCATGACCATGCCTTCTTTGACCCACGGTGGGCCAGCCAGCTCCAGCGACTCATCTTCGAGAAAGTGCGTGGAGAGGTCAGCACTGAGAATCGACGGTGCGTTTTCCTGTCCGTTGACGTCTTCGTCGCGGATGATAGCTTGGCTAAGTGCATTGGCGAAACCAACGGACTGCTGATAGTCGCCACGCCGCATGGATGAAGCAAAGGAGTCTTGCGACATGGACCCCTGAGTTCTCCCCAACGAGTGTTTGCTCCATGTAGCAGACGACATTGCCGGGCTCCACATCGAGTTACCGTCATCGAAACTAGTGCGGCTGGACGAGAATCCAGTCCGGCCAAGGCCAGGTCGAGATCTGCTCTTGGACGTCCATCGAGAAGCGCTGGTCCGACTGCTATCAGCGACGCGTCCTCGAGAAGACAGCTGAGTTTCTGAAGGCGCTTTGCTCAGGACGCTTGGGCTTCTCTTCAGCATTCCGAGGACCGACAAGCTGCTCTGTGATTGAGCAGGAGTGACGTGCCTCCCATGCTCGGCTCCGAATAATGGCAATCGTTCTTCACGAATTGAGGCATAGATATACTTCAACACGAGCTCCACTTGCTCCTCCCAAGCTCTCATCGGGCCATGGAAAGGAGATTTTACCAAAGGGCCGCAGTCATCCAAATCGCTGGAGTTGGTGTCTGATCGAGGGGGAGGTCGGAAGGAGTTGCGGTTCGAGCGGACATTTTGTGTCGTCGGGGGTGTTGGGTCCACGTGTAGCATCGAATTCTTCTCAGGAAGAATGCTCGGTCGGGTGAAAGCCGCCGGTGCCGACTCGGCCACGGCCTGTGTAATCGTGGTCATGGTGTTTTTTATAAATTGGCTTCGAGTCATCTTCTGTTCAATGTCCGCCAGATGAAGATCAGTGTTCAGCAGAATGATTGAGTAGCAAATCATGTGAATAACATCTATCATCTCTTTGTGAGCAAAATGGGGTTTCCGTCGTATGCGGCCTCATGAAATTGGACTCGTACGTACCTGTCGCTTTGAAACCATGCTGCGGGTTGCAATTGCACCACCTCCTTGAGAAGGCCACTAGAATACGATCCACTTGTTGAGTCTCGGCTCGCAGAAGCAAGCGTCCACATACCTGTCGCAGAGATGAAAGAATACTCTGATCTCTGAAGTCATACAACTCCATGTAAGCCTGGAGGGTACGCTGGCGAACGGGGCCCTGCTCTCCCATCCAGGCCGCTGCTTTATCCTTTTGAATAAACTCCTCCCCGCCGTCATAGATCCTTTGCGCCTTTTGACGGTCATCCTCGGTAGGCTCCCCAATTATGAATTCAGGCTCATCGAGAGGCTTGCACGATTTCATCGACTCCAAGGTGCCCAACACCTTCGGACTGGGCTCGCCGTTTTCGTCGATGAGGACACTGGGTGGCGCACTGGGAGCAGTTTTGTATCCTGTTTCGGTAGATCCAGATGCAAAACTGGTCGACCTGCCGCCATCTGTACGAGGACCCAGATTTGATTGCGCCAGTTGTCGACTGCCGTCTTCCAAGTCCAGCATGGGTTTCTTCTTCGCTCGGATCGTTGAACCACGGTCCTCATCGTCCTTAACTCCGGCTGCCGAGACTGACCTGTGGCCTTTTTTATGTGCCCCATGGCCATCATTCTCGTTTTCACTGCCAGCGTCAAGGTCCAGGAATGAATTACTATGGCGAAGCTTCTTCGGTACCTGTTTCGGTGGTTTTGATGGAGTGTTTTCCAGATTTTCAGCATCAACCTCAACCCCAGCCTCCACATTAACTTTCCGTATGCGGGCATTGGGGCTGGGTTCGTAGTCTGGCGAGAATTCCCGTTTGTATTCTTCGGTTCTGTACTCCGCAAGACTATCGGACTTGGCGCTTGGTGTGTTGGTAATGTCAGAAAGGGGTGTCGAAATCGCCACTCCCGTGAGCCCGAGTCCCGTAGCACTTTCCCGAAGGTATGGATTCATCACTTTGCGCAAGCTGCTTGTTGGGCTGACCACGGATTGTGCAGATGCGTCATCCTTGATTTGTTGCTGAACATTGGTTGAATGCAAAGAGGGCAGTGGGGGCACTTGGTCGGCATCTGGTAGAGGAGGGGCTTCATCCGCCACCGACTTCTTGAGGCGACGGAAAAAGGACGACGATTTCCTTTGCAATGGAGGGTTGTGAAGCGAGTGGGACGAAGAAGTATCTCGAGAAGGAGGAACCGAAGTTGATTTGGAAGTCGAATTGGGTGGCGGCGGTGGCTGTTGGTGATGATGAACGGCTGTCCGTTCAGGAGAAGACGGCAAGCGTGAGGTGCTCATTTGAGTTGCAGGAAGGCTGCCATTGGAAGTAGTGTTGGTCTTGGACGAGCCGAATACACGTCTGAAGAAGCCGGGTCGATCCTTCGCTTGCGAGGCAGAATTGCCTCCTGCATCTAATTCTTTGGATTTGCCGTAGCCTACACTCGGAGCAGGCGCAGAGGTCAGCTCTTGAGCGGGCATTGCCTGGGCCGTCTGACCAGCACCCCGATGATGGGGATTTCCTCGCTTATTTTTACCTGTCGAGCTTTTAAGGGATCGGCTTGTACTACGCCTACGTTCGAGTGTGTGGGAGTCGGCTGGTTGCGGTGGAGGAGGTGGGATGTGCCGATTTGATGCCTCGCGACGAGGGCCGCCAGGGACTGTAGGTGTTGGGGCCGCGGCATAGTCGGCACTCGCAAAAGTTTCGGGGAAATCGACGCGGAAAGGGGAAGACAGGGAAAGCTGCTGGAGTTGAGATTGCTGAGGCCCGTAGTCGAAACTAGCAGATCTTCCGGTTCTCTGTGCTAATCGCTGGCTCATTGTGCTGGTAGGGTAGCCCATGTCAATGCTTGCGCTGCTACTGCTCTTGTTGCTCTGTCTACCACCGCGAGCATGGTTGCTTCGAGGCGGCGTATCAGGTTGGTTTCTGTTTCTGTAAGACGTCTCTCCCATAGTGTTGAGTTGCGGGAACTGGTCCGAAACGTTATTGGAGCCGCTGTTGCTCCGACGTCCACGCAAAGGGGGGTTGGCGCCGGAGTGTTTATAGGAGTCGTCGTTGGCGCCGGCTTCCACATCAGAGCTGAATGACGGTTGATGCCAATGGCGAGTTTTGGCAGTATCGTGGCGTCCCCGAGAGCTCGCTGTCGAGTGATTGGTCCAAGGCCTCGAGGAATGGTCGTCGTCGTAGCCGCTAGATCCTACTCCTCTGCTATCCCCAAAGGACCCTTCTGTGGGAGATTGACCAAATGACAGTTGGTCTAGGGACAGGAGCATGTTCACAACGAGGGAATCGCGAGTGATGTCCCGCGAGGATAAGGCGAGATCATGGGAGTCCCGTGGGGGGGTGCGAGCCGTGCGATTATCAGCCATGCTCACATCCATGGGAGCCGTAGTGGGTTTGTCTAGGAAGTAATCATTGGCGGCGAGACAAGGGCGCCGGTGCGATGCAGACGCCGATGTAGACGCCGACGCAGACGCAAGCAAGAGCGGACACTGAGCGGCAGCAGCTGCGGTGGCATATACAGGAGCGGTTAAATTGCTGGAGGCCTTTCCGTGCCGAGAAGAAAAAGTTGGCAGCGTCTGCGCGAAGGATCCTCTTTGTCGAGAGTGATGGCGGTGGCTCTTCTTGATTGCGGAGGTTCCAGCGGTTCCAGCAGTTCCAGCAGTTCTAGTGGCTCTACTGGCCGCAGTGGTCCCCTGCGGCGAACTTGTGGGTGGCGGCCGCGATTTAGAGGCGCTAGACCCTCGTGGCGGCACAGGTACTGGTATAATTAGTGGAGAGGGGACGGGCGTAGATGCCGATGCAGGTGCAGGTGCAGGTGCGGATGCATGTGCAGCAGGCTCAGGCTCAGGCTCAGGTTCAGGAACAGCAACACCTACAGGAACAACGCCAGGAACAGGCCAAGACTGTGACAACGGCTGAGACCCGAGTTCAGGCGTTGTAGCCTCCGGAGTGGGAGCCTCGGGAACAGTGGCCAAGGTGCGAGACCTCCCCACCGATGGCGGCGTGCACAAAGGATTTTCGCCTTGCAGCCGCGAGGATGAAGCAAGGGACGGCAGGAACGGGTCGTGGCCGAAATATGTTGTCTTGGAATGATCAAAATGAGATGGGGATGGTAGAGTTGAGAGCATTGTGGTGGTGGTGGGGAATATTTTGTCCCCAAGCAGCCCGTTAGCCGGCTGGCCGCTTGGGCCCAGCTAAGCAGCTGAGCGGCCTGGGCAAGCTGTGGGCGACTGACTGGGGGTGCTCTGGTCAAACAATTGAGTCAATCTGGCTGTTCGTCCGTGATGCCAGCACGGCAGGTAGAATGGAACCCTCGGCTATAGCCAATTAACTCTTTGCCACAGAGTACGGAGTCGTACCCCGTACAATATCAGTCAGTATACTCCGTACTCCGCAGGTATTGTAGTTAATGTTTCTTGCTGGCACCGGAGCCAATCCTGGTGTTTCTGGGCCAGAACCGTGCCCAACGTGTCTGTCTGCTGTTTGTCCGCTGCTTGTCTGCTGCTTGTCCGGTGGGATGGTGGGATGGTGGGATAGGATGAGAGACGAAACCCTGGTGCTGGCTGGTGTCCTCGCACCTGAAGCGATTCCGAACACAGACGTCGTCCGAATTCGATGTCACTCCTGCCAACCAAAAAAAAATACACACGCAGGAACGTGCGAGTCAATCCGGTCTATCAGATGGGGCGGCTGGGTTTATACAGTAGTATCTCGTCTTATTTTTACATTTGCTTTTCTTGGAACTACGGGATTCATCAATGTGTCCATGCAGGCTGCGCCGCCGGGGAGGCCAATCCTGCCCAGCCAGAGAGCGGTCAAGGCTGTCGTGGTCATGGTCATGGCTTGGAGGCGCAAATTGACCGTCATGCTAGATGGGACAAACTCCACCTGACGGGCCAATACATTGGACAAGCAGCACAATCAGCATGGTGAAAGAGAGACAAGTGAGGAAGGCTTTTTTCTGACGGCGTAGGATGCATTGATTGATGGCTTTCTTGATTGTCATTAGTCTCGCAACCTGGCACTTGGTTTTGCTTATTAGTTCCGTGGATGGCGTGGGCCGCCGCGGAGGAGTGCAGCAGCCATCGCAACTTGAAACACGCCGTGCATATGCCTCTGTGGCCATGGGCCAGCACTGCCTAATATCCTGCGCCGTACTAGTCTCAGCCAACAATACTCTGTACTCCGTACTCCGTAGTTAGTGAACGAACAAACGTGTCCCTTGCCGTCGTTGTTGACGGAATTGTCCGTGCAAACACTGTGGTGTGGTCGCCGCGCCTTCGTAACCGCGCTCTCACTGAGTTCAACATCGTATGATGGCCAGACGCGAATGTATCCTCCCTCGATGCAATAAATCATCTCAGCTTTTGATCTTTTGCGTACGGAGTACGGAGTACACACAAGCACAAGAAGAAACCGTCTTTCCAAATACAGTATGCAGTTCGGGGTAGCATCTGTTACGGGGTACGGTTATAAACTACTAATAATAATGGTGCAAGCCAATCCAAGCCACGAGACTTCTCGATTTGACCACACTTGCTTGAACCGCGTGTCGCCACTGGCACCACACCTGGCGCCGAGGTGTGGATCGCCCGCTTGTGTGTCCCTCGCTCTCTTTTCTCTCCTCTGACTGGCCAGCCCCTTTCTTTTCTGGCGAAAGACGTCCATTCATCAATTCATTTATTACTCCGTACACTTTCCTCCACATAGAATGGCACACACCAACAAAGTGGCTACTGTATTGTACAATGAAAGAAGCAATTCCACGCGTCTGTACGGAGTACTTCGTACTGCAGATCTACATCCATCGAGACTGACCGCTTCTTGCTTGGGAGAGTTCACCGCATTGCAACTCTGTACGGCGTACGGAGTACAAATAACCACAAATGCTCAGGCACTCGGCCTCGACTTCGTGTCGGACCGACAAGATCGTCATTTCGTCATTCACCAAGTACCACGGAGAACAAATCGTCGCATCCACTAGTTAGAGTGCCATGCCCCACGGCACGGTCGTACAATACACCACCATCATGTACAAGTATGGGCCCATGCTGGCTCTTGACTGCCGCAGCCCCGTCTTGAAACATGTGTTACAGAGATCTAGAGTTTCCACTAAGTCATGATTGACAAGGATCTCCCGAGTCTCAAACAAATCTCGACTGGCTTTCTCGATCGTTGTCAGTGACGATACCGGCTTGGCATATTCACTGGCATGGTTTTTTATCAGATGTCAACATTTTAGTCTCCGGCAAGCGAATCCTACGGAAGTACCCGTGCTTCGCTTACGCATGGAAGTCGTCAGCAAACGGATGATACTACCGAAACTCCATAGAATAACCTACTGTATGCATCAAGCTGGCTGTACTCTTCAATTCGCGAGCACATGGGTTTTCCTGGTAGTGTAACAAAAGGCCAGGTTACACATTCAATTTGATGTCGCATTGCCAATGGAAAGTTCCGCCCAAAACCCGCCAGATTTCCCGAACCCACTCGGCTGTCAATACAGTCCGGACATGCCGTTAATCCTGACACCTCAATATTTAGTTAAATGCCGGTGAATATGCTTTTAACCTTTTGATATCTTTGGGGCTATCCCGTCACGACTCTGTGCTGGTTTAGTCGCACTCCATGGTGGACATCAAATTAGAGTTTCTGGCTAGTTCGTGCTAACATTGACACCAGATTGGGCTTCCGTCTGAGAGCGTCATTTGCTAGTGAAACAGCTTGGGTTCTTGGGTCCTACGTCAATGCTGCCTCGAATAAAGAACGCCATTGGTTAGCTGGCTCCCCCAAGCACGGCTCGTCCGATACAGTAAGAGTCGAAGCGGGGCAGTAACGAAAAAGTAGAGATACTCGCTCACCTTTGCCGCTCTCCATCTCTATCTAGCTCTTCGGCTCTTTGGCTCTCTTGATTCTTTACTTGGCGCCCCCCCCCCCCCCTCCCCCTCCTCGTCTTGGCGAAAGACATCAATTCTCCTCGGCATATCAATTCGTCTTATTCCTACTCCGTGTGTAAGTTTGAGAACATTGTATCTTATACACCCAGCTATGGTCCACGACTCTCAGGTCCCCCGGTCGTGCGACCGGTGCCACTCTCTCAAAGAGCGTTGTAAATGGACACCTGGATGCCCCCAATGCGAACGATGCACCAGAGTCGGTCATGTATGTAAGACTCGGAGGCCGATCAAGAGACCCGGACGTCCGCCGGCACCATTCGTGACATCGCGGGTTAAGCATTCTAGAAGGATACAGCAATGGCCAGGCAGAACGGCAAGCCCAGCGAGCACAACTACCACAACCCCCGAACCTGATTTGAGTCGGTCACTGAGTCCAGTCGAATACGTCGCCAACACATCAATATGGAAGAACCGTTTATCGGCCTTTGGACAGTTAACTAAGCCCGAACTCGCTTTGCTGGACAGAGCTGTGCATCAAGACGACTTCATCCAGCTGTTTGTTCTAGGTCCAAGTTTTTGCGATGCACACCGGCAAAAGCTCGTCTTCCATCTTTTATCTTCCCGCCATACCGTCCTGGACGGCTACCTCGCCTTCGCCTTATCCATGGGCGACAGGTTACAAGCAAACAACAGCTACAAATATGCCGCGTCCGCCCTTGTCACACTACGCTCGCTCTCGGTCACAGACCCAGTCGACAGCGCTTCCTGTCTTATACTAGGCTGGCAGATCCTCCACTTCGTGCTCAAGCTTGGCGGCGGAGAGCTCCTCGAGGTTTGCAGCCAGACCCTCAGCCTCATCAAGCCGTATTTCAGTTCTGCTAGAGCGATTGACAGCGCATACTTCAGCTTTTTGACGAGTTTGGTCGTGACGGAGACGGCGGAGTGTTTGTTCAAAGCAAGAAAACCGACTTTACGGTTGGATCATCCGGCCACATCTACACATATTGATGGCTGCGTGGGACTGTGCACAAGTCTTGCAAAGTATGCTTATGATGTGGCCACTTTGAACCATGCAATGCACAGGACTTGTCGGTCGACTCAACTTCAAGACGCAGACATCACATGGAGTGCCTTGATCGAAGACCTAAACAACTTGGAGTGTCAGGTACGCAGCTGGAAACCGAACATACCCATCGATTTCTGCCAGAAATATACGGCCACTGAGGTCGCCCACATGATGTGCCAGGCTCAAGTCATGCACACGGCCTTGCTACTCATCATGCATCGTCTACGGTTCCCCTTCGGAATAGAAGACGCCACAGCCTTTCATTTGGCATCGAGTATAATCAACTGCATGGACATGGCCCTTCACATCACGGGGAAACGGCCTCGAGGTATGGACATGCCACTCAATGTCGCCAGTGTTGAGATCGCCGACGAGTCTGAACGAGCGCAAAACGCGGCAAGATTTTCAGCAATAGGAAAATACTCAGGGGTATTCCAAGAGCGAATTGGCAACAAGATGGCCTTAATTTGGACGGCCAGGCGTTCAAGGTCTGATATGTACTGGTATGACCTTGGTGACATTCTCTCATGTTGGTAGTATTCCAAACAAAACAGAAAAAAAAAGAAGAAAAAAAGAGAAGAGAACAAAAATTCTAATCTAGATCTGATCTACGGATTTCCTCCCAAACACGCTTAAATTTCATCAATAGCGTCCTGTCCGGCATGAACGTCTTTCCAAATAATACTAGTAATCTCTCCCATGCATATATTCCCATCGCCGAGAATATTCTTTTCAAGCGCCATATGAACCATTCTCTCATCTCTGAATGGCCCCCCGCTGCAACAGTGCCAACAAAGAGTTGCCAGACTGTCAAGTTCATGGCGGAGCATAGCCTGATTTTCGGCTCATGCAAGGACTGTTTCAGATGGTCGACGAGGCAATGCAACTTTCTATCAAGTGACAGTGGCGGCGGCCACAAGATGTGCAGATATAAACGGAGAGCATGTTCCAACGCTTGCAGATGTGAGCTTTTAACCTTGGGCATGATGTCGATGCTATTCTCCAGACTCGTGGCTAGATTGCTGATGTCCTGTGCTTGCGACGGCAAGAGCCGGAGTCGGAAGTCGTCTACAAGCGACGACAGCTTCGAAAATTCAGCCGTGACCTGGGAAATCGCTTGGATGTATGCCTTCCCGTTTGGTACGCCTAACGCGCCGGCTATTCTCACACTGTAGTCGTTGGGTGATGCAATGACAGCACCAACGGAGTCCCTGTGCAGATGTCAGCTTGGGGAGCTCATCCAAAGATCTAATAATATGGGGGAAGGAAGGATGTCCCAATTACATACTGGAAAAAGAATTCAGTAATCCACCGCGGGATGGGCCTCAGAGCTTGCCCCTTTCTGAGCCTGACCATTTGGGCGAGACCTGTGATGTGGGCATTCCGAGCGGTCTCATTGTCCACGAGAAGCTAGCCCAAGCATTAGACGAGGTAAATGGGGACAAATTAGGCCACCGACAGCTATGGAATGACGTACCTCACAGTACGATAGTGTAAAGACAGCCCCGAGAAGCCCATCAGTCAGTTCCGTCGAGACACGACCCAGCCTCTCGGAGATCATGTTAACAGCCCTGCAGGTATGCAGGGTAGCTATCGCGGATGACGACTGCACCAAGTCCGAGGTTTTACGGTGCCTTGTGGCTATAGCCATGGATGCTTCCACCAGGGCTGGTTCGGACCGCAACAAGGCCACCCAGTTTACCAATAAGGGGGCATCTGACGCTGCAACGGCCGTGGGGAATACGAGGGGAGAGTACTGCCTCAACACTGAAAAACACGGATTAGAAAATGTGCATGGGTCAGATCAGACTGAAATGTCAGATGGTCTCAACCATCGAAAGCTACCTACGGTACCGTATGTCTCCGTCCGGGTCTGACGGCGTCATCGTCATAGCAGGAAGCCCGACAAGTGATGGGCTCGCGCTCCCATCTAATTCGGCTCGTTGTCTGTGTCTCCTCGATAACGGGGCATTCTGGGACAAAGATAATGTCAGCTGCAAATCATCGGGGTTGTCGCTTGCATGCCGGTCGCTCGTCGTGTTGCTGCCGCCTTTGCCGGTACGCCTCCGCCGCTCAAAGTTGGACTTTGTGACATGGCCACGCACGAGCTTCTGCTCTGCGGGGCTAAGGCCCGGGGCGTCAGTCACATTCAGGAAAGTGAGTTGCATTTGGAATCATCAAAGGGCTATATATGAGCCAGCCACGTCCATGTTGGTGGGCTGTTGCGGTGTTGTAAAAGAATATGATGTAAGTGCGGTTTTGAGGTGTGAGTGAGACGAGTTGAATCTGAACCAAGCAAGTGGAGACTTGCATCTGGCATTGCCTGATTAGGAAAATGAGATTTTTTGCCACCCCGCCTACCGTACGTAACTTGTAGTGGAATCATCGGAATGGCCACGATCTATCCATCTCACAGCGGAGTTTGCAGTTGACAGAAGAAACGGCGCCGGGCTAGAGAAGCCCACTAGCCGGCTTAGGAAAATGAACTTTCGGGCGAGGCCGTAGATATGTGCGGGATGAAACGGCGAAAACAGAGACGCATCGTCGAGCACCCACAGGAAGCAGAATACGGCAAGACCGCAATAAAGAAGCATGTACGGAGTAGTGTATATAAGTAGCCCAATCTGCCATATTCATGAAAGCATATATATTTCCAGTGTACCATGCCAAATCCAAGTCCAAACACACCAGTGATTCTCCGCAATACCTGACAAACTCACCATGTCTTCCTTCACAACCAACCTCTGCGGGAAGCACGCCATGGTTACCGGTTCGTTCAACTACCCTCCGTCCAATCATCTGTCCAACCCACCCATCACAACTAACATATTTCACAAAGGAGGCACCAAAGGCATCGGCCGAGCCATCACTGAAGCCCTCCTCGCTGAAGGAGCCAACGTCTCGTACTGCGCCCGGTCTGTCAGCGGCACGGAATTCCCCTTTTCTGAGGCCACCAGCGCGGCAGTAGCAGTTGGTACCTCTGTGGACATTTCATCTGCATCCGCCATCAAAGCCTGGGTGGAAGACGCAGTTCTCCGCTTCGGGCGTATCGACGTGGTCGTCGCAAACGGTAAGACACAGCCCATCCATCTTGTCTGCATATATCTATATGAAGGGGCGTCAGTCCGTCCTAACATGCCCAGCTGCCTCCTTCGCCTCTCAAGCCAGCCCAGAAAGCTGGCAGAAAAGCTTCCAGGCCGACATCCTCGGGCTCGTCACCCTCATCGACGCCTCAGCACCGCACCTACAAAACAACAGTTCCAAGTGCGGCTCCATCATCATCATCTCCTCCCTGGCAGGCTTTGAGGCCAAGCACTGGGCCGTGGCGAGCCCCTACTCCACATTCAAGAGAGCCCAGGCGACCCTCGCAAAGGACTATTCGCGCAAGCTGGCGCCCTTGGGGGTGCGGATCAACACGGTTGTGCCGGGCGCCATTGAGACGCCCGGCGCGGAGCTTGCAGACGGGACGCGCGCGCCCAGCAAGTTCCAGACGGCGATGGAGACGAACCCGGAGTACATGCGGTCTATTCTGGAGGGCATCCCCCTCGGTCGGTTTGGCTGCGCGGAGGAGCTTGCTCGTGTGGTGGTCTTCCTGGCGAGTCCGTTGGCGAGCTATATCTGCGGCGCGAATATTGTCGTTGATGGAGCAATGTCCACTGCTTTGTAGACTTGGGGGCCAGGTGGTTAGGACTGAGAGTAATGAACCATGGTTGAACCAAAATATATCATGGATATGAAGTCATGGTATCTGCAGTCTAGGGTGTGGCGTGTGCTGCTCGGAGCATTGGATGTATTGCAATTGTTGCTTTTTTTTAAAAAAAAAATTTTGTGTAGTTGTGATTGTGATTGTGATTGTGATTGTGATTGCAGTTGTGGTTATAGTTGTGATTGTAGTTGTGGTTGTAGCCGCATTTGCAGCTGTAATGATAGTTGTTGCTGTATTTGTAGTTGTAATTGTAGCTGTATTTGTAGTTGTAATTGTAGCTGTATTTGTAGTTGTAATTGTAGCTGTAATTGTAGCTGTAAATGTAGTTGTAGTTGTAATTGTAGTTGTCGCTGCAGCTGCAGCTGTAGTTGCAATTATAGTTGCAGTTGTAGCCGTAATCATAGCTACAATTGTAGTTGCAGTTATAGTTGCAGTTATAGCCGTAATCATAGCTGCAATTGTAGTTGCAGTTATAGTTGCAATCGCAGTCGCAACGACAACCGTAATCGTACTGCAATGCATCGTGCCATGCATCCCGTCAGTGTCTTTCCATCAACACCATCATCACCCAGATCCAACTCAACACCAAAGACAACCACACATCCTCTCAAACATCCTTCTTCTCATCGCCTCCCACACAATCAACCTGCACAAGCCTGCCTCGTCCTCCTCCTGCGCTTCCTCCCTCCCCAACCACCCAAGCACTCAACTGGCCTCCATACACACAGCCAGTATCCAGCCCGACCGCCCACCTCCCCCTCTGTAGTCTCCTCTTCGCATCATGCCCAAACACTACCATTGTCTTCTCAGCACCGCCTCCCCTCTCCTCCTGCCATCTATCCCATTCGGCTATCCAGCCCTCCTCTCCAGCCTCCTCCAAGGGCACCAGCATCAGCCCGTCCGCATCAGTATCTGGTCTCGCCAAACTGCGCATATGCATCACGGCATGAGGGCTCTGTTCCTCCAGCGCAGTCCTCGGAACGAGACCCGCGTGAACGACAACCAGAGTCCTGGTATCCTCGTCCCCAGCAGGAGGTCCTGCAGAACTCCCCGTAGGCCCTGTCAGCTCGATTCGAATAATAAGCGGCAGCGAAGCCAGATACTCTATCTGCCGCGTTGAAAGCATCCCCGCCGTGGCATCACTCCTGCTCTTCCGCATCTTCTCCTTTTCCTTCCTAACATCATCATCACCATCATCATCTACCACCTCCACCGAGCTCCCCTTCCTCTCCTCGCTCTGATCCCCCTTCAACGCCGACGCCGCTGCCGCTGCCGCTGCCGCTGCCTGCAACACCGCATCATCATGGTTACCCCTTACCCCCCGCGCGCCCAGCTCGACAGCCAGGTCAATCACTCCTGGGCTATCAGGCCCCTTGTTGACCAGGTCCCCTACGAAAATCAACTCATCGCCCTCAGCTTTGTCGAATTCCACTTTCGAAAGGAGCGCTTCTAGGGTTCTCCTCGTGCCGTGAACGTCGCCTACGATGATGAGCCGTCTGGCTGGGATGGACCCCGGCGGTGCTGGCTGCTGACTGAATTGATGGATGCCAAGACTGAAGGACAGGTCGGTAATGAAGGTTTGAATGGGGTACACTGTCTTTTTTTCGGTCCTTTTCGTTACCATCTTGGTATGGCAATACAAGGTATGAGGGGTAAAGTTGATGTGGTTGTCCAGTGGATCTGGAGAGAGTGAGAATAGTTACCTCTCTGCTTGTTGTGAGATCGTGGAGTGTATGTAGTTGGGCCGCCACCTGAGCTGTTTGGTACGAGACACACAAGTCCCACAATCAGCAGTCCCGTAACAGCACAGACAAACGTCACACAGCATCCGCGTCTACAGAACGTGTGTCACTACATTCATCGCAACGGCGTCAGAAAAATACTCAAATCTATTACACGCATGATATGTATATTCAACACGCCAGTCTATGAATTTATGTGCCTCCAGGTATTCTTCCAAAGCAATCGAGTTTGTTCGCTTCTTGGAGATCAAGTATTACAGATATTTCCCAATATAAATCCAGTACCCAAAGTCTGGCGCCGCGTCAAACATGCCGTTTGCTATGCATAAGTTATATCAACAACAAAACGCTTAGTCAAGCAGATTCAAACATGAAAAAATAATGAGACTTCTCCTCTTATGTATGCATGCTTCCTATATCACCGCTATCAAAATAGATCGCCGGCTCTCTCCCTTATCCCCTTGAATCTGCCTTCGCTGAACAAATGAAAATACCCGTTGTGGTACAGATGATGAACCATGCTGTGTAAGAAAGTGTACATTCGTCTACATAACCGCATCCAGAAGGAAGCATCTTTGTTGTTGTAATTATTTTCATGGCCGGACGTCATATCGCCATTGTTCGACGCGGTCCATCGATTTATTCGCATTTATTTGCATGGGCATCATGCCACCGCCACCATACATCTGGCTGGTTGGTCGTCCGTTGTAGAGGCTCATAGAGCTCATGCCATTGTATGACCCCATGTGGTTGCGTGGTCCGTATCCAGTCATGTTGCCATACGGCGGCTGGCCGGCTGGTGCTCCGTAACCAGTCATCATACTGGATCGGTGGTTACCTGGCGAGAGGCCATATGTGTTGACGACGGGACTGGATACAGCTGCTTTGGATCCGTAGCCACCGGTACCGTCGTTGTAGGCGCCGCCGAGAAACGCGCCAGATCGATGAACGTTGACTTGTGGTAACGATGTGGGCATCTGCATTCTCAGGGCCGCCATCTTGTTATCACGGTCCTGAGCAGCGCGTCTCTCTGATTCGTTCCGCAGTCGTTCGTCGTGTGCACGTGTGTCCACCTCTCTCTTGGGATGAGCAGACAAGACATTTGCGAGACTTAGTCGTCGTCGATGATCTTGGTCAGGCTGCGCATGGTTTTCGGCGGAGCTAGTGTAGCTGATTTCTCGATCTCGAGCTTCGCGCTCAGCCTGAAGGCGGCGCCGGCGCTGTCCAAGAGTTTCTTCTTCACCAGAAGCATTTTGAGTTGTGCTTTCCCTCTTTTCGCTCTTTTTGTCCTTGGATTCATTTTTATTCTCCGCAGCGTCGCCAAATTGACTGAGCAATTCGAGCGAGAATGCACTACTGACTGGACGGGCTTTGGGCAGCTCTCCATCCCTGGTTGCTAATCTGCGTCGCCTGTTGACCAACGTCTCTTCTTCAATCTCCTCGACCTCTGGCGTTTGTGGTTCCGGGCTTGGCGTTACGAGGTCAGGAACTTGAGATTGAACATCCAAGGCACGAGCAACTGAGGAGGACATCATGCTCTGTCTGTGACTCAGAACAGGTGGGGGTTGGGGTTCCAGTCCTTGTAAGCGGGCGCGACGATGGCTAAGCGGCTCGTTGTCCTCGATCTCTCGCCTTTCCATGAGACCAATAGGTCGTTCAAGGTCAGCCAGGTTCTTCGCTCCACGCTGCATAGCTGCGATGATAGCCAAGGGTACATCTTCGTCATCAGATCCGTTCTGGTCGAGATGTGCGTCAGCGTCTTCCCATGCCAGATTGACGCGCTTATTCTGACGATTCTTTCTCTGGGCTTCAGCGATTGTATCCATCTCCAAGAGCGTGGCATAGTTGCCGTTAGGAAGTCCCTTGCCCAAATTCCTGACACGTTGCTTCTGCTCCTGCTTCCGCAGCTGCAGCTCAGCCAGAAGTGTCGTGGGAGGGCCCTGATAGGCATCATCCAAGTTGTCCTCCTCCTCCTCCTCCGCCTCTTCTTCTACATTAACTTCCATGGCCTCATTTTCGGCGCCTACTCGTATCACCCTATCCGCGCTATCGACGCTATTAGGGCTAAATCGGCCATCACCAACTGGAGCGTAGCCATTTGTTCCAGTTGATGTGATCGCCATACTGCTATGGGGTCGTTTTTGTTCCTGGTTTTCATGGCTACTGCTGCGCTTGCCCAACCACATCATGGAAGACCTCTTTTTTGGTTGTGGTTCTGATGTGAGAGCCTGAACAGTCGAGACAGATGTCCGGGGTCGATGCTTCTTTTGCTTGCCATAAACCTCAGGCCCGAGTTTGCCAGCGAACGAGTGGTCCGTGAAAGCACTAACTGGAGCATTCGCAGAGGCATCAAGAATGCTATCTAGAGTGGCCATAGCAGACCCGTCTTTGATCTCAACTTCTGGAGCTATTGATGGAAGGTCGAAGAATGCACTGGCTCGAAGTTGCGGAGGTACATTGTTAAGCACAGATGCCATGGACTTTCGATTGTCCTTTGGCGTTTTGGACAGCCGTTCAGGACGACGCAGCGTCTCCGGTGCAGCATCTCCTTTGATTTCCGGATCCAGGTCAACGGGGAGGAGCTGTCCGTCTACGTGGGCTGGTTTCGGTTCTACCTCATCACTCAACGGGCCAAATGAAGATAGTGCTGCGAATGAATCTCGGTGATTGGCGACCGGGTCCGGCAGCCACGAATCTCGAACCGGGGCCTCCAGAGAAGGAGACAAGCCAAAGTCTGTGAAAGCAGAATGACGCTTGGCTTGAGCTGAGGACGGCGGCAAGCCTGGCGTGCTCGCGTCCATCATGGCGCCGAGAACTTGCGATCTTCTCTCGTTTCTGACGGCCGTCTTGGGCCTCGAAGACAGTTTTGGTGGCAAATTCAGCATCGCTGGAACACGTGCTGGATAGTACAACATCTTCTGTCCTGTAGAAGGGTCGAGATAGGATGTCGGCCTGGTCATGGTGACGGGTAGCGGTCGAGGTGTCGGCAAATCTGACGCAAGATCTTCAGGTACATACAAGTCCTCCTCATCTTCCGGCTCCCAGTGGACGCCGTCGAAGTCAATGAATGCATCACGAGCCTGTTCTGATGTGTTGTTAGAGTGAACACTCTCCGGTCGGCGCTCGTGCTGGGACTGATCCTTCTCCAAGGGGGCCGAGGGAATAGAAATTGGAGCATAATGAGACCCAGATGCAGGTCCCAAATGGTCTTCCAACATCTGGTGAAAAGCATCAGTGTTGGGCATATCAGCGACAGTGCGCTCTGCCAACTGTAGGTTTTCAGCGCTATGCTCCTCAAGTGGTGGTGCAGCATCAGCTTCGTCAAATGCTTTCTGATCCAACGAGACGGGCTCCGACTCGGAAATCTCGGCCAAGGAGAGCTTGCTTGATCGAACACTTCTGACAGAGGACTTGCCAGTGCCGTGCCTGGAAAGTATTGCATCGAGAGTAGCATCAGGTCCAGCTGCTGAGTTCGCAGAGCCAGATCGAAGTCGACTCGTGAGCGATGTGCTTGGTGACATGACGAAGCCCGCAGGCGAGTAGCCGCCTTGACGGGCAGCGTTGTTTGTGGAGACGATTGATGCGCCTGCTGATATGTGTCGACCGATGTGGCCAGGAACAGATGTCGTCATCTCGTCAACCGCGGCCATTGTGGTCAAGGCCAGTTTCGCCGATCTTCTGCTGTCGCTTCTCTTCAGTTCGCCGTGCAAGTCGCGGATTGCATCGTCGATGGAACTCGTCATCGATAGTCTTTCGGCCGTAGCTTCGAGCTGGGCAATGTTCCCGGCAGCCGAACCGGATCGAATCAATTTGTCAGGGACGGCGTGGTTTAGGGCAGGCGGGCGGGCCAAGGGTTTCGGGTGGGCAATTCTTGTGTCAGCACGAACACTTGCAGTGCGAAGTGGGCGTGCATCACAGAAAGGAGAGCTGGGCTCAGTGTCATGATCAGGGGGCGGCGGTGGTTTTGTCATTTGGCTGACAGGGTCCCGAGGGTCGGCCGCAGCCGGGGTCTGGTTTGGCTGATATATGGTACGTGCGTTGGAGTTGTGGAGCAAATAATCAGAGTTGAAGTCGGTCGTGATAATATTAGAATCGAAGTGCTTTTTCTTTTGCAGCTGTTCCTGGACCAGTTCCTGACCCTGTTCGTGTTCCTGACTTACACATGGCTGTAGATCAACAGCACCAGTAACGCCGTCGGCATGGACCGGGGCAGGCGAGACGGCAGAGACAGCAGAGACATCCGGAGTCATAGCGGGCGACATGGTGGCAAAGAGGTCGTCCCTGCGACGGCCCACGCCTCCCATGCCAGTGTCAGAAGCACCCGGCGGCGGTGCTTTCACGTTGTTTTGATGATCCGGGCAAGAGCCATCGAAGAAAAGGCTGAGAGGTGTTGCGACCCGGTTCGCGACCGGCCGTGGGGGAGGCGAGGACGGACTGCTCGTTGCCGGAGGCGAGATCTGTAAAGGCGTGTCATGGTTGGCCACGGCGGCAGGGGTGTCCGTGACGGAGTTTGCAGAAGCCATGGCGATGGGATGCGCGCCGCTCGAGTCCTGCCAGGGCCGCGCAAAAGCAATGCTGATGCCGCCGGATCAGCTGTATGCGGAGTAGGCCGAAGTGCAAAATTAGAAGAAATCCGATATCTCTGCGAGTATGGGCTCCCGTGAGCAGATGGAACGCATCGGCTATGATGAACTAGATTGTGGTTGTGTTATTCGAGGTTCTCTCAGCCTGTCTCGTGACGGCCGAGACATGCGAGAGACAAGCACTTGCGCCAACCAGAAGCGGTCGAGTTCAGGGTCATTCCTCTCCTCGCGCAGCGAGCATATGCTGGGAATTCCACCGTATCAGAAAAGAAACACCGAGGACAGAGTAGATGCAACGCAGGAAAGGGTGCGAGCAGAGCAAGTTGTGCGGGAAAGCGAGAGTGTTGAGACGGAGAAAGAGACAGGCTGGCGGAGAGTAGAAAACAAAAGTTTCACAGAGCAACAGCAACAGCAACAGGCTGCCTGACTCGGCGAAGAGAGGACGAGGATCCCGGCGCGGTCAGTGGGTTGTTGGCTGTGACAGGCTGGCACGAGAGTGTTGCTTGGGCAGGTCGGGGGAGGCGTGTCCAATTGCAGGCTTTGGCAGACACCAATGCAACGTGCAATGCAAACAGACGCAAATTGCAGAGGCTAACAAGACGATAGTTCGTAGAACAATGACAGATCTACCCACCCGGTTATGTTTCGTTTGGATGGCTGTGTAACGGGATGCAAGTTGGCCGTGAACCATCAACCATCGACCATTGACCATCGACCATCGGCAAGCCCAGTTGTCAAGTGGGCACTTTGTTGGCTAGTGCGGTGGCCCCAGAAACGGCCGAGTGCGGATGGGGCGTCGGCGTCTGGCAGGGAACGAACACTGGCAAGAAACACTTGCGAGGACGCACCGAGGCACAGTACAATGCCAGCACGGAGCAGCAGTATTGTGCATGTAGCACCTCACGCTGCGTAGCAGGGGCGCCAAGTTTTCGAAAAGGTACGAGAGCAATTGACTGACAACTAGTTACTGGCAATGCCGAGACATGCGTTCCTTACTCAGCCGCGCTGGTGATTCGAGTCTTTCCATTGATGTGTTTTGAAGAACAACACGGTCCTGTGAAAGGTGCAAGGGTCGAGAGCGAGCCTGTCCCGTCTCGTTAGTGGCAGCTCGCGCCATCGCCGTCGCTGTCGCCACACCATAGTACCATACCTGCCAGGCCTAGGGACGATGTACCTGCTGCAGGTACTGTAGAGTACTCCGTACTGAGTACGGAGTACCTTTAGCAGAACACTGCACTGTTACTATACAATACGATGCCGAACAGTGCCGCACGTGTTAGGGGCAGGCTGCTCTTTTACTCCTCGTATTATACGAGGTCTCGAGACGTTTTTACGTCCATAAGTATGGGTTCATTCTTATCACCAGCAAAGATCTTTCCGTGTCGGACTTCGTAAAGTTTGGGTAATGGTGTATAATGGTCAAGCGCGTGTTTTACAATCTCTTGCGAATCAATGCCGTTCGCGTTCGTCGTATGGTCCGGCTCTGCTAGTTAAGTTACGATGCCATAAGTCAGACGTGCATGTCTTCAAAGCGATCGAGACGGGCTGACGGTTCCACCGTACCCCTGGGCTTTGTCCTCTTTTCCGCTGCCGTTAACTAGTTACTGGCTTCGATGTTGGGATGGGAGCACTGCATATCCCTGGCAGGGAGTAGGATCCTTGTCAAGGCTCTGTGGTACCAGACTGCCACACAACACAACCCACATTGCCAGGTTTGCCAGGTTTGCCAGGCCAGGGCAGTGATGCTATGCCTTGGACAACAGTGGCCAGCCCGCAGTGATTGTTGGGCGCCGATGTCTCACACGGATTTACGATTGACGGCGCCTTATTGAGGAGAGAAGAGAGGGGCAGGGAGATTTCAGTTAGCTTGGGCTGAACTGCAGATTCTGGCTGCAGAGGATGAAATATTGAACGAAGAAAGCAAGATACGGAGTACGGAGGAACTACTGAAATGTCGAATACAATCAATTCTCCCAAATAGGTACCACCGCGGCAATGGCCTCAATATTCTTAGCAGCCCGTATCGGGCACACAGCTTCGATATCAACCCGCCTTCCCAACGTGTTTATCTATCGCACAAGAGCATCTGTTCACGAAGAGTTGCGATCTAAAGATAGAGAGGGGCATCGACAGGCCAGACCGCCCCCTTCGGCTGCCCTCTCTTGAGACCTTGTCAACTGTCATTTCCCGCATACATGCTGGATTGTGTCAAACAACCGTATATCCGAGAAACATGCTCCTCGTCACATCAAGCAGTCCATAAGTGTTATGCGAGCACATCCAGCATCTTGTCAGGTCTAATTGAGGCACCAAAGATGAAATAGTAGACTTGGTTCGTGAAATTCGACCTAATTACGGAGTATATTATTACCCTGACGAACTAGTGTGTCGCACCAGATCGACTCTTCGACATTGGAGCACATCCACAGATCAGCATCGAGGTAACGATAACCCACGGCAAGTAGTATAGTGTCGCGAGTGTCTGGGCATCTCTCATGCCCAGATACCCAAGTGGACATCTGTGGGTGTCACCACGCACAGAAATGGCTTGGGCTATCTACTAGTCCTGCAGATTTCAAACGGCATTGTTTCCCACTGGTTACTGCACCAGCATGTTCTGAGGCTACTCCTCAACTACTGAACCGAATTCAACAGTACTATGGGCACCACGAGGTACCGAATATAGTCCGGAGTACGGAGTATCAGGATTTGCAACAACTACTCCGTACTGTACGGAGTATGTACAGAGCATAGCAGTCCGGTCCCAACCTCTTCGTATTGAACAAGCTAGACTTCGACTTGTCTGCATGATTGCTAACTGACTACGGAGTAAATCCGTAGCCCGTTGGGTATCCGTATTCAAGCCCCGGTTGCCTTGTCCTGCACCGCCTCTCGCGCCAACGCCACGTGCAAGGTATGATGGCTGGTGGCTGCCTCTCTCAACCTGCCCTCTTGCATCTGCCCTGTTCTCGTCTTGAATCCAGAATCTATCTGCAGCCCGGACAGCCTACCAACCATTTTGTTTCCCGACCTCGGCCAGCACCCACACATCATGCCGACCGCCCGTAGCAATCCCCAGGTTATAGTTATACCGTGATCGACATTCTACTTCTCGACGCCACTCGGAGCAGCCCCATTAATAATCTTGTGCTTCTGCTGAAGCATAAGTTACAATTCTGTGTCGGCAATTTCCCGACAAAGATCCGCACATTACGGAGTACTCCGTTCAATATTTATTGTACACTGCACATGCTGAGAATTGTACGGGGTGCGAAGTAGCCATAAATAACATCACCATGAGAGACAAACCCTTACACCGTGACGAGACAAAATGACGAACTGAGTCTCGTGGTGGGGGGTGAGACTGCTGTATCATATTGTATTGTGCGAAGTATCATGGGGATCTGTTTAGTCTGGCACATGCACTCTTTTTCAAGACCATCATGTCTCAGCGATGTGACGCCCAAAGGGTATCTGCAGTGTGTCTTATTAGAGCGACATATGCTAGCAGAAGTTCAGGGGTCGTCCGAGAACAGTTGTTACATTGCCTGCTGTGGCTGAACGAGTTGATCCAGATAGTTCCTGATTTTACTTAAGTTAACTAGTGTGCTGTAATGCTATCTTTTCTTTCACAAGCATGCAGTATCACCGGCTCATTTACTCCAGCCGCTGGGGTCATCCGTCTGCATTGAGTATGTGACGGCGCTGTGATACCCTGCAGCTGCTGTCATGTATTGCGTTATCGGCTGGTGTGCTTATCACAACTCGGTCCGGTTGGCTTTTATAATACACGTCATGTCACATTTGGTTCATCGAATATAGTACTCCGTATTACTTGTCGATCCTTATCGGTCCTCTACGTCGGCCAGCAGCGGTTGAAGGGTGGTATGAGATAGTATCAAAGGAAGCGGCCTGCATCAACCTTCAAAATATCCTAGTAATATTGACCTGTCAATAGATAGTTATGCACGACATTGTAGTGTGGTATTAATATAGCCTGACTTATTCACAAGGGGGGGGGGGGATACGCGTGGGGAATGTGAGGGAGACCAGTTCATCATGGCCAGCGAGAGGGAAATGAAACAGATGCGGCCGTTCACTGATGCAGTATCTGCGTACGTCACACGACATGGGGGAGTGGTTAAAGGAAGAGAAAAGAGGTTGAGCCTATGTTGTAAATCACAACATTTGTCGAAATGTCGAGACGTTGGACGTATAGGGTGGGGAGCAAGTCTATCGAATCAACTCAACTCCCTCCGGATTTCCGAGTGGCTGGAGCAAGGTGGCTAGGTTTAATCTATGGATTGTTTGGTATCGTAATTCGTACGTGCAGCCACGTAATAGCGGTCAAGTAGTTGGCAGCCAAGCTGAATTGACAAATCCAGGATTAAAGCCGTGGAACAGGTGACGAGGCGGTGTGCAGTGGACAGAATGTTGCATTTCCAAGTACATTGTGGTATCAAATCAATATCGCATGCCTGCAAAACGGCCGATAATGAAATTGGATCTGGCAGGGCATAATTAATAGAAACCGGACATTTTTTTGTTTTAAATGAGGCGTTGCCATTGAAAAGCTCGGAAATCGAGACTATTAGTCGATGGACCAGGCAGTGACTCTAGCACAGAATCATTTCCCAATATATTGATGGCGCGGCTTGAGAGAAACCGGCGTTTACCGTCGTCGACCGACAATGAGAATTGAAAAGAAATATCGGATATTACGAAGTCCGGAGCAGATGATCAGGATATTGGTTGAGCCGCTGACTTGTCCTACCTCGCACGCTTGCTCAATTATGAGATGCTACCATGTTTGGGTGGCTGACCGAGCGGCTGTTACGGTCTGTCAATTCAAGGCAGACCGGCCTTTTTCAATCGAGACTAGCTCAAGCGGGATGGTTCCTGGCCTGGACCTCAGGACAAGCCTAGCACTAGCCACGCCGTAGTTAATATTATTACCTTAATTACGGAGTACAGAGTATTGCCTACTGGGAATGTGGGCAGACCGCTAACTACTCCGTAGTGGATGATGATTTGCTCGGTTAGGTTTGCCCGTCGCGGGAAGCGCCTCGAAGTCCCTTGAATTTGGCACTGCAATTGAATCCTGCTCCGGGTACGGAGTCTTCGTGCTGTGCTGCACCGTAAAGTAAAAGGCAGGTGCTGGCTGTATTGTGTTACATTGATTGTATTACGGTATAGATTATTGTATTGGACTCCGTACCTTGTAGAGTCAGCCGGGAAAACTGGTTGCTTGCGGATCTGCACGCGGAAGAGGATGCGACTATCTGTGCCTAGCTGTTTGACACACGCACAACGCAACCACCTTCCGGATCCTCAACGCTAGTTATTGTCGAGACGAATGGGCGATTGCACGGGGACAGCGAATCATATCAATAGCTGCTGCATTCGGGGCTTTTAGGCGACGAATTGTACGACCCGGGACAATTTCATTGTTGCGCGTCCTGACATCGAATTCAACCAAGAGTCCGGAGTACGGAGAAAGCACTGATAAACTGTGCACAGGAATTGGGCGCACTCCATACAGCAAAAAACCTTGTTTATGGAGGTGATGGGATGATCTGGGGAATCACTCGACATGGATGGTCCGCGGACTGCACTTCCTGTACAGTGCCTATACTGCACCGGGACTGTGCGAGTGGCCGCCGCAAACGACTGGCCAAGGCGGTGCAGAACAGGCAATTCCGAACAATCATACTGGGGAACCGGTATCTGAGACAGTGCGCAGGCATTGTCCGGATGCCCCCGGGCTTCGCCCTCGGTCGCCCAGTTCGTGACCCCACCGCGGTCAAAACTTCATGTGCCCCACCGGACACGCCAGCCGAACAAGCGTAGAGCTACGGTCGTTTGTAATATTGCAATATTATAGTCACTGCACTGACCATCGTGAGATGGCCGTGGCCTGGTCGCCGATTGCATGTCGACACTCATACAGCTCCGGCTTGTACTGGGCATCGCGACCCTGCCCTCCTTGCCTCCTCAGTCACCTCGTCGACGCTGCCAATCATCTCTTCAAGCGTCAGCGCTTTGCCGCCTCCTCCAACTCACATCCTCGATGCACGCTTTATTCTCTTATCTTTAATTCCTAATTCGGAGCGTCCAACCTCCCCCCACCGCTAGATTGTGCATGTTGCAGTGACCGCGCAATCGCCAGGGTCGCCCACCGACTTGCCGCTACCGCACGCTGTGGCCTGTCTTGCTGTGTGCCTGGCCCCTCGTGTTTGCTTGGAATCACCACCAACTCAAAAAAAAAAAAAAAAAAAAAGAGGTCATCACCAACATATTCCGACTTTGTTGGTGGCCCGGCTTACCCAGCTGCTCATCCGCACAACCGACCATCCCCTCCATCATGGCGAGCACCAACCAGCCGAAACGGCGGTTTGCACCCGTTCCCATCGAGACGACTTTTCAATCGAATCGGAGGAATAGCATGCAAGGCGGCGGTCGCACAGGTGGCCCGATCCCGGAGCCAACGCCTGAGCCATCCCCTCGATCTGCGTCACCGCCCATGATGCCACGGCTGCGACAGAGGCGTCGGTTCAAACCCCAACTCATTGAGACTTCGAGAAGGACAAGGCGAGTTGGAGATCCTGGCCCAGCTACGAGGCCGGCCGATAAGACCGACATCACTCCATATACCAATCACATATATGTGGCCAGGGCGAAGCCTAGGAGGAAGAACGGAGAGACCTTGGATGATGAGCCAATAGGGCACATCCCACCTACGCGAAGAGAATCTGAAGATGAGAGCGTCAAGGAGTATCTCCTCGAGATTGCTGCTAGAGAGGCGTCGAGACAGATGGAAGAAGTTGCCCTTGCCGCATTTCCCAACAGCCGGGCTCGTGAGGGCGGCGTTGCACATTTTTATTTTCGAGAGAATTCGGATAGCGACAACTCCGCAGAAGATACGCCGCAGAAGCAAGACGACGGTGCTCAACCAAGGGTTCGCAGGAAGTCTTCGAATCTGGGGTTGAACTGGTGGCAGAAGCACATGCAAAATCATGCTGAACAGATGGCGCATGAGCGGGGGGGTGATGAAATGGAGCTGGATACGGGCGAGGACGCCATTATGCGGACAGATTCGGATCTAGACAAGATGGATCTGCCTGTGCCTCCCGATCCTCTGTGGACAACGACCAATAGGATTGCTCCCGAGGATAGAAGGGATTCCATGGCTGAAATACAAGATCTACGAAACTCCCTGACACCACTTGCCCGACCAGATTCTACTTTTTTGGCTGGTAACAGACTTCAATCCGGGGATGCGGCTTTCGGGCGGCCATCCCCAGACCACCAGAGAGACGTCGGATTCAGCCCCATTCCTCGCCCTGTGACGGACCGTAATCCCGATATTGGATTCGGCCGGCCGTTTGGTGCCCTCGGCTTAAAACCCGACGACCCCAAGCAACATCTTCTTCGGCAGGCTGCGTCGCCTCCGATGCTCGGCAAGGACCTTGCATTTCGGCGATGTCCGTCTCCAAAGCAGACCAAGCTGGAGACGGACCATCCGTTCTTCCACAACCAAGCGCACAAAGACCACAATCGAGATACTACCGGTGAAGGCGGTCTATGGAGAGGATATTGCCATCGGTCAGAGTCAAACAACAACTATGTTGTGCCGGCCACCTTGCATGGCGCAAATATGCTCGTCACGCCCTACCCGCCAGCAAGTCCTCGAGACGCTGGTGGGTATGACTCTTGGTCCATGAGCGAGGAACCTGAGTCAACACTGTCGTCTTCCGACTCTTCAGACAGCTTGACGAACTCGTTGAGCCCAACGAGGTCAGAGTTTCGTCCCAAGAACGGCCCCTCAAAGGGCTTGCACATGCTTCACGGCCTGGACGATCGACTGCGCCGCGAAAAAGCACAAGTGGAACGTGACGAAAAGATTGCGTCAGAATTTGGCGACGAATTTATCACACAGGTATACAATTATTTGTCGCTGGGGTATCCAGCCATGGCTCGCTCCTTTGACGAGGAGCTCTCCAAGATCAGTCAAGTCACCGTAGACGATCTCTGCAGCCATGATCAGGAGCAGATGGCCAAGGGCCACATGCTCGAAATGAAGTTGGAGGAGACGCCCGAGGAGGAGAGGTGTCCGCGATGGAAAGCACTCAGGATATACATTACCGAATGGGCCAGGCAACATCCTAACCTTGATAACCTCGACCCTCTGGCATGGGGAGTGCGAGAACGACGTGGCAGTTGGGCTATTTAGAAGATGCTTGCTCTTCCAAGCGTTGTCTAAATTTTACCAGCACCAAGTAGCAAAACATATGACTACTGCTACTAACTACTCCCACCACTCCTTCCATTTCTCGTTTATTCTTGTTGGAGTGGGAATATTTATTATTCATACATAAAATGCAGCAGTGCAAACATATAAAAGAGACGAGTCCAGAGACCGGAACATACAAGGCACTCGACCAGCGGCCTAGAGTGGCGTGCGGTGCTGGGTTACGAACGGTCAGTGGAACAAGGGTATCGCAAGGGAGCGTCTACATGAAAGTACTACCGCATTTATAGTATTCTTTATTCATGTATAAGGAGAACGGTGTTGGGTTTTCTTCTCATTTTGTATCAGAGGGACAAAAAGGACGTTTGTTGGATAGCGAATTCGACTTTGTCGGTTTGGGTCAAGCATATAACTACATAGTGCATTTGCGAGGCGTTGTCCTGAATATGATAATCATTTGAATATACATATGTTGACGTTGGCTCCCAAGTCGAAAACAAAAATCACAGCGACGACAGTCAGCATGTCAATGAGACAGCATCTTCATGAATCTAAATATTTCGCATAATGAATGACCCCTTCTTTATCTACGAGAACCAACGCCATGATGAACATGAGCAAAAAAAAAAAAACAGCCAAGAAATACCTAAAACAAGAGATGGTAGCTTCGTGGTATTTCACAAAAGAGGAAAAACCACAGTAGTGTTTCAAAATTTTGAACAATACACTTAAAGCCCACGTCTTTATATCTCCTCCACCACATACAGCCAGCTACCTCGTTCCCCCCCTTCCAAGCCCCCAAGTTATTGTTTCCCTACCCTTATTCTTTTTAACTTTTTAAACCTCATGGTTTTTATTTTCTCTTTGAAAATGACTTTCCTACTTTCTGCATCTTTGACGGAGGAGCAGCCTCAACATCGCTTTCCTCGTCTTCGCCCATCGAATCGTCCACGTCGTCGTGATCCACTTCGTCTTCGTCCGATGACTCCTCGGCCGCTTCGCTGTCGTCATCCTCTTCAATATCCGAACCTTCCTCCTCGTCTTCTGAGTCGCCGATGACGCCGTTCGCCGTGGGCATGTCGTCGTCATCTTCGTGGTCGTCGTTGTGATCACCGCCCCGTCTTCTTCTTGACCTGGCTCCGGCTGCGCCGTTGAGATCTTTCCTGCTGGTGGAGTCTGTTTCGCCCTCAACCCAGATGATAGCGTCGTCTTCTTCCTCGTTATCATCGTCCCCGTCTTGGCGCAGCAAGCCCGCAGTCCGTTGCATCTTGCGTCGGAGATCCATCTGGCTCTCCAGCATGTCGAGCTTGCCCTTGAGGGCTAGAAGACTGCTGAGCCCCTTGGCTCGCTCGGCAAGCACCTTTTGCAGACTGTTCAGGTTGTGTACGACTTTTGACTGTGACGCCAAGGCACCTCCGTGGGAAACAAGCGTCCACTGAACCCAGATCATGAGGTTGCCGGCGCGGCCGGGTCGGCGATGCAGTCGAGCAGCGAGCTTGTTGAGGAGAGGACCGGCCAGGGAGCTGTCTATCCTCTCGATTGTGTTCCGAACGGTGAGGAGGTCGGTTGTGCACAGGCAGGATTCGAGGAGTTCGGTATCATCCGTCTTGAGCGCCTGGGTCAAGACAGTCGTGAGGGATTGATGGGACGGCGGCACAATGGCTGTGCGGGTGGGTTGCGCAGCGACATTGCCTGCGGCGGACTGCTGGAGTGAAGCTGTTACATCGATGGCTTCGTTTCCGCGGAGCAGCTCTCCAAAGGACGGTGAGGTCTCTTCATTGTCAGATCCCTCTTCCAAATCCTCATCTTTTTTTGCGTGTGTGCCGTTGACAAGAGGCTCTGTGATGATTTCCTTTGATACGGGCTTGTGCCCGTTGGGTTGCGCAGCATCCTCGTCGACTTCTGCGTCGGAGATGTCCTCATCGCTGTCGGCATCGGAAGAAATCTCGATGGTCTCCATTTGTGAGCTTTGGAATGCATCGGTTCCAGCCACAGATGTGCGGCTCTCATCAATGATGTTCTTCGTAGGGAGTTTTGCACTCGGCTTGACGACCGGGGTCGCCAGCTTGCCCGGCGCCTTTCGCTTGGTCGACATGGGCATTGAGACTGGATAGATGTGTGTAGTTTGGCACTATGATGTCGATCGATATGTGGTTATGCGTATGGCTAGATATGCCAATTTAGAACCAAATGTTGACTGCACTATGCAAATGCAATCAGATCCAAATGGGCCAGGTTAATAAAGACAATAGAGATTCTGGAGCGACCAAGCGGTGTGGCGAAATTGAAAACTAAAAAATAAAAAAAAATTAAATGCTCGCTTGTTGTTGCGGTCGGTAAATGTTGTGAAGCCAACAATTGATATCAAACAACACGAGGTCAGGATGCAAAATTTCACGGCTTCCGCAACTGTACGACGGGCGAACTTTTTTTTGGCCCAAAGCCTTCCCGCTACTGGACTCCTCACTCCACACGAATGGTTATCGTGTGCCGGATCCGATAAGCGATAAGAAGATGGGCTGAATAATTTAATTAATCACGTGCTTGATCACATGGCGATAGGACAGCTGGCCAGCCACACTGTGATGACTCATTCGGCTCTATCTACGGGGGGCACGGTAGCTCGCTGCAAACAATAACTTGTGCTGAAGCGCAAAGTGGCTGGGCCCTTTTCCTCCTCCTCCCCCCTGTTTGCGAAATTGCTCTGGTTGGCCAGTCTCGGTACAAAATTTCTGCTCCCAACCTAGCGCTTTTTCAGGCCAAACATAGCTTGTGATTGGGTCGCACTCGTCAAGAGGGCCGGGTGGTGGAAAATGAGGTCATGCATGGAGTCCAGCTCTCAGACGAGCCATTGGCTGCATTTGGGGCACCATTATGGATTGGAGACTCCATACTCCGTAGAACCCTGGGATTGCTCGACTTGGAGCCCGTTTTCAGAACACTTGGACGGTCAGGTGACTCTGAGTAGCAACCCCTTTGGATATGCGCCACAGGAGAGGTGGCCCACACCCCGTTTGAGAGATTTTCGCAAGATGACTATACTGGTCTTTTAGAATGTGCTGTCGATCCGTGTAAGTCGGTGGGAACTGCGAAGGGGATTTTGCTAGAGTATTAACCATGGATTTTTTGGTGAGACATTGGTGTGGGAAGGATTTAATTAGTGGAATAGGAAATAGGAAACAAATACTCCGCAGATTTCTTTCATGATAGCGGACATTTGTCGTAAAATTCAAGGACCTTTGTTGCTCTGGCATATAGTCTAAATGAATTTAAACGCAATAGACTCTGCGCGACTGCGTTGCTATTCGCAGCATGTTTTAGAGCGGACACTGTGACCTAGTACACGGTATTTGTTCTTGGGAAGTTTGGCTCATGCATGAATTTGTTCATCGTAGTAGTAATACGACTAGACGCGTATTTTTAGGACACATCACTTGGTCTGCCGTCTGCCACGTTTTGTCGCGACAGAGTTTCTGTTTGGACAACATGCACGCCAGCATGATCTCTATTTGCATACCGGAGCACACGGAGCAGTGCTTGCTATCAGTGTAAGCCACAACTCGTGCACGATTTCACCACGCTCTTTACAGACAAGACGGAGTGCGGAGTGCTGTGAGAGAGAAACCACCCAGTAACTTGAGAGTGCAGTATGTCCGGTGGCCCAGCCACCGAACTTACCTCTTGGCCTCCGAACACAACTGTTGGTATCTGACAGAACACTTTGTTCGGCAATCTAAATGCTGGTGGCTCAACCGAAGAGACTATGCGGTTTCCTGTGGCGGAAGTGGCGGGTGCCCACCCCCCGATGTAAATTTTTCTGGCCCCAGCCTTCCTCGCGCCCCGTTAGTCACAAGTCAACGTCGCGGCAACCTTTGTCCTTCTCTCTCATAAATACCTTCGCGCCTCCGACCGGCAAAATTCCATTGACGTGCACGCGCTTTTCCTCGCAGACCCCCCCCCCTTTCCCCCTCCCTCCGGTACCGCGACCCGCTCCGCCGCAAAAGAGACTTGCGTGGAACCTCGACTCCTACAACTCATCCGCCCGCTTTTCCGCTACTTTGCACCACACTCCGAGTACCTGTCGCGTATCGTACTTGTACCCTTTTACCGTGCCTCAGCATCCGCCTCAGGAATTGGCTGCTGTTCTCGCCTTACCTTTTTCTGCACGCAAATCCAGCGAGCCGCAGCGCAACGCAACGCAACACACCGCATACGGCACAGCTCAGTCGCGACCAACCACCGCCGTCGCCTGCTTCCCTGCCCGAACTTAAAATACAAGAATTAAAGAAGGTTGCATTCTAGTTGCCCTTTTTAATCCTTTTAATTTTCCGTTTCCGCCTTTTCCTTGGTGCTTTCGCTGAAGCTTGCCGGCGCATCGACCCCAGCCTGTTGTCGCGCTCCGTCCGCCCCCCCGGGACCGTCTGCTTTGCAAACCCGTTTTGTTGTTTGCGCCGTTCGCGTGTTGCCAACTGTCGACAATTGCCCGACCATTTTCGCCTCGACTTTACACTATTCTTACGAGGCGCACTGTGCCATCTTGCAACTTTACGCCTTTCTTTAATTCCAAACTTTTTTTTTTTAGTCATCATCAGCACAACAGCTTGCGCCACCATAAAACGTCTCTCGCCATCCTCCCCAATCTTGCGCCACGCGACTACTCGTCGAAACACCTTTTCTGACGCAGCCGCCGCATGCCTCTGAATGTTGCGAAAATACCTCTGAGCTGATTTCAACACATTTGAGCTGTCATTCTGGATGACGACAATGGAAACGTCTGGCCCAGACACCCCCTCGCTCGACCCGAAACCGCATGTCGCGGTTGCGGAGAAGGAGCAAAATGAGCAAAAGACGGAGGTTAATGGGTAAGTTGCCCTTTAATTTGATGCCCTGACCGGCGCATCGTCACTTTCGGTTGCTGACTGGGCTCATTGTGAAGCCACACCGACGACATATTGCCCAAGCCACAGTCTCAGACGCAGACAAATTCACAGCCTGCACCCGAAGCGTCTCTGGCCAGCGAACAGCCAGTTGATGTTGCGACCGAACAAAGCGGGAGTGACGCCGAGGAACGTATAGTGAACGGCAAAAATGGTCCATCGAATGAACAGACTGCGGTTAACGGGGCTGACACGCCAAAAAAGGTTCCCAGTGAGTCGGTTTTAAAGGCTGAGGATGAAGCCGCGCTGGCACATGAGCTTCCCCCTTCAAGGCAAACGCCAGAAACGGCAGAGACTGCCACGGTCGCGTCTAAAGAACCAGAGCAGAAAGTCCTGGAAGACAAGGAGTCTACGAAGCCGTCTGAAGACATAACCATGCGCGATTCACCTTCAGCACCTGTAGCTACTGAGCCTGAAAACAAGACATCAGAGGTGCGGGCTGAAGAGTCGTCCAAAAACGCAACAGCAGACACGGAAATGACGGACTCTCCTGGTGAAAAACCCGAGGATGCAAAACCTGCCCTGACTGAGGACACTGCGATCACCTCACAGGACGCCGCTGCGCTGCCTACGTCAGAGGTGGATCTTGGCCCAGCTGGCATGTCCCAGCTGGCTATTGAGACCACTGAGAAAGAAAGCTCCCCAGTCGAGGCTTCTGTCGATGTGTCAATGGTAGATGTCCCTGGTGTGAAGGTTGCTCGCTCGCGAGAAGATGATGCGGCTGACGACGAGCCTGCCCCGAAAAGAGCTCGGACGGAACCAAAGGATGACGAGATTGGCACCCCTACACCTGCCACGAATGATGCGTCTACCGATGCACAAGCAGAAGTGATCGTGTCTGGCGCCCAGACGCCGGGTCTAAACTCATCGACGCTTACCAAACTGTCCAACTGGTCTGATGAAGAAACCAACAAAAGAAGCATCTCTCAATTTCAACGTCGAGAAATGCGAAGGGTCATTGGACGCGTTAAGAAGACCAAGGCTGGTGCTAATTTCAAAGACTCTGTCCAGAAGCTATGGCCTGGCCTATGGGACGGTTACGTCGCCAAGGTGAATCGGCCCATGGACCTTGCTGAGCTTGAGCGTGGCCTCCGTGATGCCAACGGTCCGTATAATACATACGGCGATTTCCGAAAGGACTTGAGCCTGATCTTCGAGAATGCTTTGGATTTCAATGGCCCATTGCATGATATCACCGGGTCAGCAGCCGGTGCCGTCAAAGCGGTTTGGGAAGAGGTTCTAACGATCCCTTTCGAAGAGCCTGCGAAGCCAAAGGCTCTGCCCAAGGCTAAGCCGGTTCGCGAATCACGAGCTGTAGCCAATGCTGACACTCTTCAACGCCAGTCTGCAGGACCCGCAGCTAGTCCGGCCGCAGACGCAGTAGTTGGCAAAGCTGCGGCTAGCCAGGCCCAAGACCAGGCCGCTGATCGTCGTAGCTCGACAGCGACGGAGGGAGATCGGCCGAAGCGAACGGTTCGTGCCCCGAAGCCCAAGGACATCGATTATACCACTAAGCCTTCCCGGAAGAAGCTCAAGCCGGAGCTTCAGTTTGCTGACGAGGTTCTCTCCGAGATAATGTCCGGCAAGAATCACGAATTGAACCAGTGGTTCATGGAACCTGTGGATGCTGAGGGCCTGAACGTTCCCGACTACTATTCCGTAATAAAGAAGCCCATGCATTTGAACAAGGTGCATCGTATGCTATACGCCGGAGAAATACCGAATCTTAAGGAATTCGACAAAACGGTCCGGCTTATATTTGACAACTGCTTCAAATTTAACGGCCCTGTCGACCAAGGGAATCCGGTGTCTGCGATTGCAAAAAAGCTTGAAGATCTATACGTGACTCAAATGAAGGGCAAAGATGTTTGGTTGGCCAAATATGCCAAGGCGAATGCTCCCGCATCGGCGTCTAACCCTAGTGAGGATGAGGATGAGGATGATGAGGATGATGTCGATGATCCTGCTGAGGCCGCCGCAGACAACAAGGAGATTGAAGAGCTCCAGGCTAAGCTCGATGAAGAGACCAAAAAGCTCAACGGCATGCTCCTCACACACAACCCGAGCATGATTGACATCCAGAAGAATATCGTCGATATGGTTCAGAAGACGCTCATTAGCAAAGCACAGGAAGCTCAGGCATCCCGAGTCAAGGCAAAGAGCGATAAGCCCAAGAAGGCTGGCAAAGGTGGTAAGGCTAAGGCTGCAGGCTCCGGTGGCCGAAAGTCCACTGGCGGGCCTCAAACAAAGAAGTCCGGGGGCTCAAAGAAGGCTGCCCCTAAGAAGAGCCTCACTGCGGCCGAGAAGGACCAAATCGCCAACGGTATCAACGACTTGGAATATCCCCATCTCGACCGGGCCATCGACATTATCAAGCGAGACACAGGCCAGAATGTAAGTGACGGATGACGACCATTCCCCAAAAAATCACTGGTCACAAGTGAGTGTAAATACTGACTTTTCTGGATAGGAGAACAATGATGGCGAGCTTGAGCTGGATATTGACCAGCTCAGCAGCGATGCCCTCGTCAAACTCTGGGAGCTTTGCCGCAAAGCTCTTCCCGGGTTTGCCAAAGACTCCGCACCTGCACTTTCCGTAGAAGTAAGCAGGCCCTCCGCCAAACAAAGCTCTAAATCATCAACGGCGGCCAAACCGAAGAAGAACAAGCCCATGAGTGCATCTGAGCAAGAACAACGCATTGCCGAGTTGACAGCCCTTAGCAATTTGTATAGGAACCCACAGGAGCCCGGTGATGGTGCGGGTGTGACGCAAGCGCCTACTCCTGGAGCCGAGTCGAGTAACGACTCAGATTCAGAAGAGGAGTAGATTGTGCGTTGGGGTATCTTGATCATTATGAATAGACGATGTTATTGGATGGAGCCGGCGTTGGTAGTGAATCTTGATTTGCTTGCTATGCAAGTCATCCGGAACGAGGAGAGACTTGCTTTTTTGGAAGCTGTGTGTGTTGCGATGGCAGCAGATGTGATTTTCTTTTCTTTTCGAGACGCGGGATCTTGCATAATTTTGGGTCGCAGGCATTGTAATCTTTGCTTTCAAAAGCTGGAGCGTTGCCCGAATGATGGTGACGGTTATTGCGGGATGGGGGACGAGTGATTACTCTCCCGGCTCGAGGGACTGGCGCATGGCGTATTGCCGACGCAATAAAGTCGTCGAACGTTGGGTTTCGTGGGCATTTGCCCATCAAATTAAAAACCAAAAAAAAGACGAGATCGGAGGTTGGCAGTCGGCGCCTCTTAGTCCCATAGTTGTATGTAGGATCAATGTGTGTATATTATGCTGTGAGCTGTGTGTCCAGCCCTGGGATCCGCCGAGTGCAGGCGAAAGCTAGAGAAAGAATATTTAGCTCCGGTATCGAGTAGCCGTGCAAAATTTTTGCAGTAGTGGTGCGACGCGAGGATTGCAGATAACTGCTCGTATCCATGACGTAGTGGTGCTCAGAAACATGCCATCCCAGGGACTGTGAAAAAAAAAAACTCATACATAATCTGTCGATGCCAAGTCAAGGCGACCGTGTGCCTGTATCACGACAAACTTCGTAAGCAGGTCGAGGAGATAGATATGAGCGTTCCATGGTATACATGAAGAACTCTAGCATGATTGTGTCCGTCGACGAACATGACAACTCACGCAACGGTAGTTCAAAGGCAATTTTTGAGAGCTGGCTTTTTCTTTTCTTTTAAAAAAAATGCAATAGAGTTTGTGAGAGGGAGAAGCGTCGAGGGATGGACGATGGGATAAGGAGGGAGTGTGGGGCGTAGAGCCCGTATCGATACGCACCGCGGACGACATACGACGTATCGCAGATGTACGTACCTGTTGACTTGGGACCTAGGCAAAGCAAGAATTGGATGATTTTTAAGCTGATGGCTGCGTCTACGTCATATACCAGCAGCGTACATATCTGTGTCGGCGAAATATCACCTACGTATCATGGGACCTGCGCATTCGACGGTGTTGCAACTAATAAAAAGAAGCTTCGAGCCAGCATGTGCATCGGTTTCGCCAGGGGAAAGCCTGTTCTTGAGACTCCCAAATCTATTCTTATGCCAGTCTTTCCATCACACTAGGTAGTTTCCTGTCCATATCCGTGTTCACTCATCCGAAGTCATGGGGACGGGCAATTTCCTCCTCAGACGATTACAAATATCTACATAGTCACGTTCTTCCTCTGGTGTAATGACGCCGTGTCTGACGAAGAAATCAATCATGACGAGACAGACGTTGGGCTTGAACTCGTCATTCATCATACGCTGTTTTACCTCGCTGCAGCTCATGAGTAGAAACTCTGCTACTTCGCCGTCTTGTGGGCGGGGGATAACACTCTCGGCCAGTTCCAGGTCGTACACGTACAGGACCTCAGAGTGATGCAGTTCCGTCCGTATGTTTTTGTTGGCAAGCGTGACGACACCAACGCTACGGACCTGCTCAGCAACGAGGTCCTCGGGAAGAGATGCTTCCTCTGTGGCTTCGGCAAGAATACAGTCCATTGGGGAGTGGTCCGCCTTGACGCCGCCGGCTACAGTGCTGTCCAACATGCCTGGGTATGTGAATAGTTTGAGGCTCCGTCGGGCGACCCAGATCTTGGGGCCGAGGGCAGTGCGCACAAAGCAAGTCAGATGCGCGCCGCGGGTGGCAATCCCGAAAAGAGAGGCGGCAAATCGTTCAATCTGGACGACGCCATCGGCGCGAGCGCCCATGACGCGGAAATACTCACTGTGCATGCCGTTGAGCATGGGGAAGATTTTGCCTTCGATGGCGGCATCCACAGCTACTTGCAAGGCAGCATTCGCATGGTGAGACGCAGAGGCACCGGGTGGAGGAGGAGAGAGTGTGACCCGGCGCCGGTCATGGTCAATGGCGAATGAAGGCGGCCAAGGCATGCGGGAGACTGTGCTGGGGTGGATGTAGCCATGGGGCCTGGGGTCCGGGGACAGCAGAAGGCGGTAGTATGGCGTGCAGTTGGTGTCGAAATCCAGAGGCACGCTAAAAATGAAAGCCGAGACGGTTAGGTAAAGTTGGCATGACGAGGGCTTTGTACGTGAACTTGACACCTACTTGTCGACGATGGAAATGAGGTCTAAAAATGAGCGGGGTGGATGATGATCCTTCGGGTTGGTAGCCATGGATAATGATTGCAGAAGGCAGCGGAAAGGCAAACAAGACTTGGCCAATGCGATGCGGGGGGTATCTAGCCAAGCAGTCCAGGCCAAAATCACCAGGTGGTTACGAAGCAAGCAGTAACTATGTGCATGTCCGTATGTATGTATGTATTTGTGTGTGCTGGCTGGATTGGTTGCGACGTTGGTGTTTGTACTGAGTACGTAGTTCAGAGGACTTGGATGATGAAATGTGGGGCCCCCGTAAAAATTAACCGAGAATAGCTACTCCGTAACTAGTTAGTTAGTTAGTTACTGGCCAATAAATACAGAGTATCAGCACAAGCAGTACCAGTAAAAGTTTGGCTGCGGCTCTCTTGAGATTTGAATAAATGGTGGACACAAACACAATGTTAGCTTCAAAAAAGGAATTGTTGGTCAATGGGTATTTATCTAATGCGTTATTAACACATTAGACGAGTCCGTGAGAGACGCAAAAGAAAAATTGGCTCCAATAGACCAGACGGCACAAGCACGCCGGCATGCATGGATGCATGCAACGCACGATTTAAATCAACCGCAACCCATCCTGCGGAAACAGCCGATCCGTCGGCTGACACGCAGATGCTGGCGGCATGTCATAATGCAACATTAACCAGGGGCCAGCAAACAAACACACGCAGCCGGACGAGCTACTTACTCCGTGGTTGCGTAGGGTTTTCTCTCGTGTTTGCACTCGTGCTCGCATCCACGGACAGACTATTCTTATTGCCGCCCCCTGCACGCCTCAGCCGAGCAAAACCAGCTAACTAACTAACTAGTTAGTCAAGTAGCTGTTTTGTCTTAGTTAGTTCGCTCCCATCTTGCTGGCTCCCCGGATTTGGTCTGAGCTTTCTCCGGTGCCGAGGCAAACACGATTGGTGCTTGGATCTCGTCCCTCTTCCGTCCATCTGATCTTCCTGCGAAAACCTGCAGCACGGCGGGCATTCTAAATCTATATCCATTCGCCCCCCGGGCCAATCTCGCGCACTGAGCTCTGCATCTGAATTGAGACATGCTCACGTATTCGTTTGAGCGTAGCAGCCAGCCCGGTAGTTATCGCCATCCTATATCTAGAAGAGAGACCGAGTCAATGCCTGCCACTTAAACGCCGCAGAGCCCGAAAAGCAGCAAACCACAAGAACCCAATATCCCAATAGTCCAAGAGCTCAATATGAACAGGCTCGATGATATTTTAAGACGCTACACCATTCAGGGAGACGATGCGAAAGGGAAGCTGACCGGTGCATCGTTTGTGGTCACCAACAAAGATGGTACGTCTTCACCTATGGCGCAAATCAATATAACCTCGCTCTCAGCCATTGCATGTCTCGCATCGTTCGTGACTACCAAAAGCTAAGTTCGTCCCAGGCATCATATACACCGGGTCGTCAGGACGTCTCGGCCTCGACTCAAAATCCCCGCCATGGACAGACAAGACCCTCACATGGACAGCCTCGCTCACCAAGTTCGCCACCACCATCTCCGTCATGCAGCTCGTCGAACAAGGAAAGATGGACCTCGACGCCGACGTGCGCCCTGTCCTCCCTGAGCTCAGGGAGGCCAAGGTCCTGCGCGAGTTTGACGACGACGACAACCCCGTCTACGAGGAGAACACCAGGCCCATCACCCTGCGGCAGCTGCTCACCCACACCTCAGGATTCAGCTATGAGTTCGCAGACCCCGTCCTTCTCAAGTGGTCCAGCACAGCGCCGAATCGCAACATCTCGCGCATCCAGTGGTCCAAGCTGGAAATCACCACGCCGCTGCGCTTCCGTCCCGGTGAGTCGTGGGCATACGGCGTGGGCCTCGACTGGGCGGCGCAGGTCCTTGAAAAAGTCACGGGCAAGTCCCTCGGCGCATACATGCGAGAAAACATCTTTGACAAGCTCGGCATGATGGACACGGGCTTCTGGCTCGAGAGATTGCCGCAGACTGCTCCCAGAACGGCGGAAAACGTCCAGCGCACAAAGGAGGGCGGCCTCAAAAATGCGTACTGGCCCACGCCCGAGAAACACGAGATTGAATCTGGCGGCGCCGGGCTGTTCACCACGGCCAGCGACTACGCCTGCCTGCTGAGGGGCTTCCTGCAGGGCAAGTTGGTGACGGAGAGGACTATGAAGGAAATGCGCACGCCGCAGCTGAGCGGCGCCCCGGCCGAGGACCTCCAAGCCATTGCTTTCCACCCGCTGATCCATAACACCCTCGCGCCCGAGTTCACCAAGCAGCAGAAGATTAATCACGGGCTGGGGGGCATGCTGAACGTAGGGGACGTGCCGGGCAAGAGAAAGGACGGCAGTATTGCCTGGAGTGGCATATTGAACAGTCGATGGGTGGGTAACATCTTCCTTGCTACCAATTCTGTGCTGTTTCTCCTATTCTATTCTTTCCTGCCCATGAAAGCATCACACACATCAAGCTAACGCCGCTTACCATCTACAGTGGGCTGACCCCAAGACTGGCATCGCAGCTGTTCTCATTGTCAATGTTCGTCCCCAAGGCGACTCCGTCGCAGCAAAATTGTATGACGAGCTGGAATTCGCTGTTTATGGGGACCTCCTGGGCGAGGTGTCTCGCAGTCGCCTGTAGGAATGAATACCTGTTGCATGAAAGGCTGTATCTAGAACAATTATCAATCGATGTCTATAAACCCGGTTTCCCACGCATGTCATGGCCTTGATTCTAATTTCCGCGAACAAACCCAGTGATTGTAGCCCCGTTCTCACATTCTCTCTATCCAGTCATTAAGTCAACAGGCGGGCGAACAAGGAAACTCGCCCCTCCACACAGACTTCTCCATCTCAGCAGATCACTCCTCATCAAATATATCATCCCCGCTCATCCCCTCCAGCACCCCCTCCAGCACCTTCCTACATCTCGCTCTGTAATCCAGCGCCAGCCTCTGATTCCTCGTCAGCTCCTCCATATCGCCCCCCACGACCTCCACATCCGTCTCGTCCAGCCTCTCCAGCTCCTGCAACACCTTGTGCTGGATAATAGCCACCGTCTGCTCCAGGTACATCCTCGCCTCGCCGTCCACCCGTCCGGAGAGGAACCTATGCCTCTGGTACTGCTCTGCTGTCATGTTTTTGCGCTCCTCCTCCTCCTCCGTCATCGTCGTCCTCGTCAGGGGCACCAGCTGTTTTCGCTGCTCCGGCAGAGTCAGCGTGCAGATGATATCCCACACCATCTCGGGCTGCACGCGCTGAAACGACCCGAGCACCTGCGTCGACGGATCCAGCTGCAGCGTCTGCTTCGACCGGGCGACCACCGAGCTGGGATGCGACAAGGGCCGTAGCGAGATGAGATATTCCTCGGAATCACGCGGCGGCTCCGCAGTCGTAGTCCTCTTCCTCACGTGCGTATAGTCGTTGTGCAGCTCCTCCGTGGCGGGGATCATGAATCCATACCCCAGCAGCAGCTCTGCATTCGTCTTCATGCTGTAGTTGTTGAAAACCTGCTCCCCCGGGCGGTGGGACTTTCCGACCTTCAGCTCGCACTGCTGCTTGTGGTGGTCGAGATCCCACCGAATCTCAGTCGTCATGTCGTGGTTGCCGATATCGAAGAGCGGGAGCAGCACGGAAAAATCTTCCATCACAACCCCCGCCGGCAGCAAGCTCTGCTGCTTCTCCGAAAGCACCAAGCTCGGTCTAAAGCTGCGGCTCGAAAAGATACAATACGCCCACTGGTACAGCTCCGTGGTCAGGGCCTTTTCGAAAGCACTCCTCCGTGCTTTTGCTTCTGCTTTTGCTTCTACTTGGCCCTTTTCCTTTTCCTCTCCCTCTACCTCCCCGCATGTTGCACGGAGCAGTTCCCTCGCCTCTTCCAAGTCTCTCTTGACGTCACTCCTGATCTTTTCCACACCAACCTCCACGTTCGTGCCCTCCAGCAACTCCGCCTCCTCGGGTGGCCAGAACGGCGCCAACGCCCATGCCTGTCTATTCTCCTCCCCCGGCTGGGGCAGGGCCCGGATATAGGGGTACCAGAAGGACGTCTCGCCTTTGAGGTACTCCTTGATGAGGAACAGGCGGCCAACTACATGCGGGGTTGTCCTGGCGAGGAACTCCGCAGGGAACGCATCCGGGGCCGCAGCCTTTTGCTCCGACACGGCGTTGAAGTACGACAGGGTAAGCGAGGTGGGCAGCTGCACGATGGGTTCGTACGGCTGCACGTCACCAGAGGCGGATGGCTTGACGCGGAACGAGAGGCCCGTCAGGGCATCTTGGTAGATCTCGATGGCGGGATGGAGGGCCGCGCCGTGGGAGACGGCCCAGTCGACCAGGGTTGTTATGGTCTTTTCGATGCTGCCGCTGCCGTTGCTGCTGCCGCTGGACGTCATGATTGCCGAAATATCCCAGGCTGCTGCTGCTGCTGCTGCATGGGGAAATGAGACTCCGGTGCGGGTGAAATCACAAATCACCTTGTGATGTATAACAGCGTACGACGATGGTGATGAGCGAGCACAGAAAAGAGGGAAAAGCGACGAACAGCGGCGACGAAGAGAGATATGATATGCCGCGCGAAGAGTACAAGGCACCCATTGGTGCGCCCTGCAAATCTATGCGCTCTTTGATTTTGATTTTCTTTGATTATTTTTTTTTTCCCCGTCGTTTTAATATAGCTTGCGAGACGACGGGTATGGAGTGACTTACTAACTGCTATATTTGCCGACTCGCAACATGACTGGCCGGCTGCAAGACAGCGACATCTGCCGACGACCATTCAGGCTGCGGGAACGGACTCGGCGGCGGGGGGGAGGTCTGGTGTAGGGGTCGATGGAAGGGTGTGCGTGTCTATCGGTGGGGGCCGCGAACCGGCCTGCCATGGGATGAGCGAGAACTGAGCAAATAAAGTGAGTTGAGTGACTGGCTGAGAGGCAACTCGCCGCCCAACTAGTGAGTGAGCGAGCGAGCGGCAGCGAGCGGCATGCGCTCTTATCGCGCACATATGTACGGAGCAGACCATGTTGTGCTCCGTACTCCATACAATGTACTCCATATCATGCATGCAGCCTGCATCCATCTTATCACACTCGTCACATTCACATGCTCTTTATTTCGCTGCTGCCGTACTCCGTAATTCGTAAACGTTTTGGACGAGATGCCCTGCCTTGCCGATTCACCACCATCTCACTGCCCCTCGCACACAACCCCATCCGCAGCGTGCCCTCCCTCACTCTCACGTCTTTCACCTTTCAGCCATATCTCCAAAACACGTCTCCCAATCCAGTCTCCCCATCCAGTCTCCCGAACCAACGCAGACGCCATTCCACAGCCCCCATCCCCCATCCTACGGTCCACCTGCCATCTGTGGGAGCCTCAACAGACCAGATATATGTAGACGTAGCTATTGCTCGCCCTTTCGCTTTCGGGCTCTCCAGAACCGCAATGACCGCCCCTATGGCGAGTCCAGAGGCACCCGTTTCCGCTTTCCCAGAATGTTTTCCGTGGTGAGCAATGTCGAACTCCATAAAAGCAGTCAAACGTGGCCGTAGAGTGTGATGACGAAACCACACAAATATTTACATGTATACTGGACTGTCCCTTAACCCAACAGCCCAGGACGGTAGCAATATCCGACTACTCCGTACGCAGTCTCCATATATCCAACCAGCTCGCTCTTCTGCGCAGGCAGTGGCACAATCCGCAGGATGAGTGAGCGCGCTTGATTATTGAACTCGGACGCTGCAATAAGGCCGGACCGCCTAACATGATGCTCCTGATGCTGACGCCGTCTCTGCTTGCCTGTCTTGTGTGTGTGCGGCTTCGACAGAGCGACATGCGTAGGAGGGCGGTGGCTCCTGTATGTTGGCCGTTATTGAGACAATGGTTTTGATGGACTTGGCTTCATACCACAAGCAGCACAGAGTTGGTTACACACCAATACTATGTACATGTCTCTCTGTCCAAACCGGCGGCCCTCTGTAAGTTCCTGTTCATAGTGCTATAGCGACACGTCTATATACCAGCTGAAAAGCTGAAACGAGGTCGCTGACTGACACATTCTCCGAAGATATTTCCAAATAGCCCCCCCCCCCTACAAAGTAAGATACTGTATGTAGTATTCATCGGGACCTGCCAAAATTCATGTCCAGCTTGCTCCTGGCTTGGATACGTACCCTACACCCAATCACGATTCAGCTGACTACTTGGGAAAGAGTACGGAACACATGACAGCAATGTTCCTACAATACAGGACTTAAAAAAGAACTCAACTACATCGAGGCAAGACACACACACACCGACAAAAAAAAATTAGAGTAAGTCATCTGTTTATGCTGTTCAGGGCAATGCATCGAAATCCTCGGGTTTCTGGTTGAAATTATGGACGTCGGAGCTGGGAGGGCGGACCATACTCCTCCCGCTGCTCCGTCCTCACCAATCGGAGGGTTTCCGAAAACAGACACACCAATACTTACCTCTGATCGAACGTCTTGAATCGAAGCCAGTCTTTACGAGGTCAAATTTAATTACTTGCTTCTTTTACCGATGCAATTTACAAGTCTGTGTGCCTAACAACGGCGAGGCACTTGAGCAACTCAAACTCCCCTGATGATACTTCTTTTTAACAAGGCACACCCTTGCTGTTCAACAATGGCTTCACTGTCCATTTTCCACCGGATGTAAGGTGTATCTGTATCCAATTCAAACAGTGTGTGAAAAACTCGCATGTCGTCTTTTTCAATCATACACCACCGTCCATCAACAATGCTGTTCAAAATATAGCGTCCTTCAACCATCTGCAATGCATCCACACCTAATGAAATTCTGCCTCTACTCTTCCGTACCTGACACCATCAACTTTCAATTCAAATCCCAATCCCGCACTATCCACAATCATCTCAAGCGTGAAATCAAGATTATCAAACTCCACGCCTCTCGTTGTTGTCAACCGAGTAAACAAGCTGCGCGGAACCGCGTTCAAATCTGTCGTCAAGGTACACACGTTCATCAGCTCTCGTGTGTATGCCGCTGGGGGCTCATCGGCATCGCATGCTATCAAGTCATCCGTCACAATAAGGGACTGGCCTGGGCGGAAGTTTCGCGTGTAATGGAATGCAATGGGCGACAGTGGTGAAAGCGCCTCGCCCTACGTTCGGGTATTTAGCTTGTCTTAAAATCATCAAGGTGCACGCCATTTCGGGAAATCTTACCTTGGCAATGTGCCACTGCATCCGGTCCGACACCATCCATCGTTCCCACAGTGGCGACCAGTATCGCTCACTTACAGAGTGATTCTCTTCATTATATACTGTAGCGTATGATGTGCCGTAGTGCATTCTCGATTTTCGGGAGATGACCATGTTGCCTTCCAGTCCTCTCAAGACTGCTCCACGAACCACGGCAGTCCAGGCGTATACAGGCTGCATCACCTCAATCGACCCGTTCTCTTGCGTAGCACTGGCATTTGCATGTGTCGGCCGTTCGCTGTAAGGTGGTGGCGCTGCGCTGGTAAAGTGCGCTTTCAAACGCCGGTAGAGATAATCGCTCTGGCCAAAGCCACCAACAAGCACGATGCCAGACACAATACCTCCTTTGGCTCGGAGTCCTTCAACTTGGCCCTGCACCAGATCACACACCTCCTTGACCACAGGCTCAAAGATGTCTTTGATCTGTTCGGCGGTCATGAGTAAGAACCCGGAATCAAGGCCAGCTTCTTCATCGTCGGGCAGTCCGGGAAAACTGCATTGAGTTAGCATATCAACCAAGAGTACTCACTCGTACGCCGGCGACACCAGGGCTGGACGCGACTCACGGGACATTGACCTCCTGGTACTCATCCTCATTAAAGTTTCGCTTCACGAACTCCTCAAAATATTTTAGTCCCATCTGCCAAGTCTTGCCTTTTTTCGTCTTCATCTCATCGAAGCGCACCTGGCCAAGTCGGTTTCGGACATGTTCTTCGAATCTGTAGTTGAGGAAAGCACTACCACACAGCCCACCAGTTCCAACAGCAGACTCCTCTACCCGTAGAGGCTTAAGGGATACGATCTTGTATGCAATCAAGCTACCCGACGTCAGCTATGGCCGGCCGTAGGCAGGACGCACAAAGCAAAAACCGTTGTGATAAAACTCACTCAACAGTACCTCCACCAGCATCGCAAACAATGAAATTGTCCCCAATGTTCAAGTGATTTGGTTGAATTGCTTTCAACGTATACACAGCAGCCGCCTCCGGCTCACTAATCATCTGGATCTCAGAACGACTACCCATCCCGGCGTGTTCGGCAGCCAACAGCGTTGTGTTTTTAGCAGCATCGCTCCAAACAGCCGGGCACGTCAGAACAAACTCAACCTTAGTTGACGCCATGAATGACTCGCCGTAACGCCGAGTAAGCGTGTCCATAGTATGTTTATATATCTGGGTCAAGTAGTCGCTCACGGCGTCGACTACATTTTTGTTGAAGCGTTTTAATTGTGCTGCAGTATCAAGAGGACTCACGTAGAAGGGAAGTTTTTGAGACCGGTCGAGGAACAGCTTGATACATCGCAAGCGTGATTCTTCAGGACGAAACTGGAACCCCCATTTTGCAGTTGGTTCTGCCTCAGTGGGAGAATTGGCAGGAAAGTCGTATGCAATTTCAGTTGGAACTTTGTCAGAGGTAATGCCGTTGCCACCGGGCCATGTCTTGATAATTTCAATATCGTCAGGGGTAGAAGTATACACCGCAGCGACTCTAAGACATGTCAGCTTTTCAGGGCCTCATCTTGACCCAGTGAATATAAAGTTGGGGACGTTCAACGCCATCCTTTCTGCCGCAGAGTAGCAAATGCAGATGCCTTCTTTCTCTCAAGAAGCATTACTGAAACACATCCATAGCGTGGCTTCAATCTGACTGCCTGTCTTATCCCTCAATCAGGGCACAAAGAGAACTTACCCCGAAAATGTCGTCCCAAAATCCACACCCACAATCAAACGATCACTCACAGGCACTGGCTCTCTCTGCTCCCTAACCGGGCCATTGATTGCCTCAGTGGAACTCGGCGGCGTATAGCTGGTAAAGTAGTTTCGGCTGTCCTGGTTGCGACGGCTGGTAGGAGGACTTCGAATGGGGAGGTTCAGACTCATGGCGGAGGCACTCGAGGGATTGCCGTTGTTGGCTGCCTTCATCTGCAATAGCTTGCGCGTATCACAAAAAACGGCTCTTTCTTTCAATCGAACCAAAGATTTGCTGGTATGACGGGTTAAAGTTGGCTGATTCGGGTCCCCCGCAGATAATGATGCGTGGCTTTTCGTCAGTCCGCTGATGCCACTTCCCGACTAATCATGGCATGTACAGCAACTATGGCGGGGATGCACATACGAGGCCCGCTCTGCGCCGGACTCAAGAGGCGATATCAGGATGCTGATCCCTCAGCCAGATCCTACGTCCGTATGAACGTGTGTATACGACGAACAGAAATATTTCTATCTCCTCTCCCACGATGATCACGATGATGTCTCGTATCTCATTCGGATAATCGTGAGTGACACCTCAGCGCCAAATGTGGGTGTGGGGGAGGTCGATGGTTAACGGCTGAGGATGAATGGTGGGGTCGAAAAAGGTGTGGATGCTATTAGGTGGCGCCTTCCAACAAACGGAGGAGTGAGCAAGCTAAACCGTCTGTTGACCTTGATCTTGGCCGTCGAAGGAGAATTTGCGTCGGCTGTCCTCTACTGCTCAGAGTCAGGCCCAGTTAAGATATGTAATCTGGCTTTGGATCTTTTTCTTACAATACCTGGCTGTTGTTTGCTAGAGGTAAACGTCGTCGTCCGCCGTCGTAATCGCTCGCTAGTCAGCCCGCAAAAGGAAGAAGGTATGACGGCAACGCCAAGAAAAAGAGAAACGCAAACACGACCACACCAATTTAAACGTCAATTGAGGAATACTGTGCTGTAAAGCACAGAGCAGTGCAAAGAAAAGAAAAGAAAAGAAAAGAAAAAGAAAAAGAAAAAGGAAAAGAACAAGAACAAGAAAAAAGAAACAAGGCGTACATCCCCACCATAGTCAGTACGCGTGCTTTGGCTTAGTTAGATGTTCAATTCTGCTGCCTGCGCTAGGCGGCACCATTCTTCTTCGGCAAGACCGTCAACTTTTGACTGCCCGTGATCCAACAACGGTCGCTACCCCTGGCACTAGTGGAGGTCTGTGTTGATTTTCGTGCATAATAACTAGGCAGCATCAAATGTGAGCTGTGAGCCCAGTACGGCTTTTTCTGTTCTTGTTGACAGATGCCAGATCGAGCATTTTGTTGCCTGGCGCTGTGTCGTCCTACCCCCGCCCCCCTCCCTCACGGACTCTTGCTATCGAGACTAGTTATACTCAGTTAGTATTGTCATACGCTCCCCCTTGACATGTAGACAACCCACGAAACGCATGGGTACATGGCCAACTTTGCCCGGTTCGCAGACTCAATCGGCCAGGACATGGAGGCTCCAATGTCCTGTACCCTACTTTGAATAAATCAGTATCGCTACGAGGTCACTATCCAATACGTTATACATATGTGCATTCAGAGATGTTAGAGTGAGTAGGTGATTAAATATATTATAGTTCAGCCCAGCTGCCATATGCCGCTGTTCAGTGGGAGTAGTAGTCTATATATTCGCTTACGTGTGCGTATAATTGATGCAAATAGATCAAGTTCAAAGGTCAAAAAGGAAAATGACCGCTCTTGATTCCGTATCGAGCATTCGCAAAGCCAATCGCGAGGCTCTGCCTGATGCAATGGTTGCTACAGTGACAAACTTGCTCTGCTTTTTCTATCACAAAACATCCGACCCAATACTCCATCCCAGACGCTAGCGATAGATGTAATAATAGCTGACAAAAAAAAAGAGGCAAAGTGAATATGTTGCTCGGTTGAACAAACTTGCTGACGCTTATTGCGATAGGCTGATATCCAGCCGCCATCTCCAATCTATGAGGGTATTTGGTGCTCAGGCCATGGAATATTCCGCAAGGCCAAAAAGAAAAAAGCATTGAAATCCAATAAAAATGATAGGGTTGCCGTGTTGTCTTCAACCATCCTGTGTGCATGTGAAAACATGAGTCGCTATCGAGGACTCTCACTCATAGCTAGAGAAGATCAGATTTTGAAGGAAAGATCGTTGAACGGAGCCGATACGAAATAAAAGATCGGTCAGTCGATATATAAAAAAAAAAAGAGAGGTATATGAACATGAATCAAGTTCAAGATGCTTTCGCCAGATACCATCCAACGCCACAAAAATGCAAGGTATTAATCACGGACGTAACTTTTTTGTGATTTAGATGTTCCTCATGTTGCTCCAGCCGTGGTAATGTCCAAAACGGCTGTCTCCAGTATGTGTCGTAGGTGTCGAACAGAAATTGATATTTAGAATCTGCTACCAGCAGCCCAAATACTTGCCGAAGCTGATGCTCCCCATTCACTTCCTTCGTACGGTGGGGTGGGCCATTTGTATTGATTCTCGGATTTCTTATTTAGATCCAGGGGCTTAGGTGTCAAGGCCTCTTGATTGTCCCCATAGAGGATTTGGCTCCCACTTGCGGACGGCGAAGGGCTTGGATAAGGGTGTGAACCTGTCAGACCAAGGTTGCTAGCAGATTGTCGCAGGGATTTCGATGAAGATCCATCCATACGCCGCATGGCTCTCTGGGCTGATGTCAAAGCTTCGTCAAGAAGCTCGTCTTCTTCGTCGGGAACCTCGTACTGCTGGACACCATGTGCTGCTTGCGCTCGCTTCGTGCGGCTGGAGATAGGACCAGTACGAGCAGCTCCAATGAGGTTATCCACCGACCTAGCTTGTTGTTGTGGAAGAGAGTGGTGCCTCTTAAGCTTGCTATTTGAGGTAATTTGATGGCTTGCTGGCAACGCCGAGCGCGAGTCCAAATTGCTTTGAACATCGCGGAGAGCTTTGTCCAGAGATTCGTATACCTCGGCCTTGGGAACAGGGCCGCCCTGCTGGTCGACAACCATGGAAGATCTGTTGCTTGCCCATGGCCCACATCCAATTTGAGCTTCCATATCTTCGTACGATGGCGACACAGGCGTTTGGTGTCTTCCTGAAAAGCGTCTGGCCCGCTTACGAAGGTGTGAAAAGAAACTTTCCTTCTGCCCACTCGGTGGCGACGCCAAACCTGATTCACCATTGAGGGCCCGCTCAGCCTGCTGGCGGTGCATCTCAGTGTAATTGTTGGTGCTAGAAGCCAATGAGAGCTGTCGGCCAAGCTTCTTGGTCTTTTCTTGTTTCACCTCAGCTGCCTGTCCATTGTTGGCCCGGACAGTAACAGCATCCGCTATCGGCGATATTGGCCGGATTGTGGGCAGCATAGGCATCGGAGCACCACCGGAAAGTCCATTGGTCCATGTGCTGCGTTTGCCTGCGGGAGCTCGCGCTTTGACGTTGGAAACTTCAGTTGTTGGCGCAACAGGAATGGGTGATGGTTTGGGCAGGCTGGTGTCCTTGCTCGAAACGTGGACTGTGGTCTGCTCAGGCGTCTCGTTGCGGCCAATGAGGGACTTTCGAAACCATGAGGACTTTGATGTGATTTGATGGCTGCTGGCAGATTCTTTGATGCCCCGTCCAAGGTCGGACTGCTTCCTACCCAAGATCTTGGAAGCCGACGACTTTGGTCTTGTAGGATCAACGGCGTCATGAAAGTATTCGTGCATGAGAGCTTGTGAAGATGTAGGGCGGTTCTTGGGGTCCCACATTAAACACCAAGTGACAAAGTTGCTCAAGGATGCGGGCCAATGAGGAGCTTGAAGGAAGGTATCAATGGCGTGCGGCGCCATCTTCGGAAACGAGAAGCCCAGTTTGCTAGCCAGGCGGGTTCCCTCTCGCCAGTCTCCTCCACCAACACGAACGCCAGCTTTGTTGTACCAGTTGCCAGGGCTGCCCATGACCTCGCAAACACGCCAGACCTGGTCGACTTCATTTCCACCGGGGAAGAGGGGCTTCAAGGTCGCCACCTCTACAGCCATGGCCCCAACTGCCCAGATATCAACGGGAGCCGAGTACTCACCAGCCCGCAGTAGGACCTCGGGTGCACGATACCATCTAGTCGAGACATACGTCGTATATGGAAGTTTGGAGTGCGTTTCCCTAGCCAAGCCAAAGTCGGCAAGCTTGACTGTGTAGTTGGGTGGTGTTGACGGCGGTGTGACGAGGGCCGAGTACCGTCGGAAAGAATTCGATGTTTCCTGGTGAGATGAGGTAGAAACGAGAATGTTTTCTGGTTTGATATCCCGGTGGAAGAAGTTATGTGAGTGGATATGCTCCAGACCTCGCATGATTTGGAACAAAATGCTCTTGACGCTGCCGTTATCGAGACACTTGTGATCCCTAGCCTTCATCAATTGGTACAAGTTACCTTCCATATATTCCATGCAAATGTGCAATTTTTTGCTGAAGGGGTCCAGAAAGATGTCGAGGGCTGGAACCAGGTGAGGGTGGTTGGGTATCGTTCTTAAAAATACAACCTCACGAAGCTCCAGACAAGGCGCATGGGAATCAAAAGTCTTCTTCATAGATTTAATGGCGACCTGGACAGTGGTTAGTGAGCAAATGATGGAAGCCAGAGACAAGGATGGTGGCTTGCACAGCTTACCACCGAGCCTCGGCGAGCCACATTGGCACCCGCGGTCCTGACACGGGCCAAGACGACACTCCCGAAGCTTCCATCCCCAATTTCCTTGAGCACCTCAAACCGATCCTCGAGGGCCATCTGGCTCTGTGACGAGCCACGATGCGTTAAGTCGGTGGCTACCGTCATTCTGGCTGTTGACCCTGACTTGGACCGGGTATATAATGCTTCACGGGTCTGGATAATATGATGGCCTTGCCCGGACAACCCTTGGATACAGGATTGGCCTACTTGGGCACGAGGGCATCAACCTGTCACAGACGCAACGCCTAGTCGAAAAGGGAAGACGGTAAAGGCTCCTCAGCAGAGCTCTTAGTGACGTGATCGGTGCATTCAGATTGGGAGAGCGCGTTTTGTCGAGACCAGATGTAATACGTGATTGAACTGATACTGGAACAACGGACAAAGTTGTAGAAAGCAGCGGCACAGCAGTATTGCTCGCGTCGGGCTTTTTGCTGCAAATAGTCGAATGATGCAGGATTCAAGAGTGTAAATCACAGTGTGTGAATGGTAAGTCGGGAAAGGAGCGACTGAAATGAGCGTGATCGATGAAAGAGTGGATAGCGTTGATATTGCGAGAAAGGAGAGCTCTTTCCACCGACCAGGGGGTTAAGATGGGCTCAAGCTGCTGATCGCGGGAGGGATTCAGGGACACACTAGTGCCTTTTCGTGATATTGGCAGGATAATGCCGGACTGCCTCGTTCTTGCTTTTCTACTCTGAAGCACAGATCTCAATTGCCAGAAGCGACAAGCTGAACGATGAGCTGCAGAATGAGCAAATGCAACCGAGGGGACCAGAACAAGCAATGCGCAAGAGACTATTATGGAGGACATTGGGAATGGAGGGTAACGGAGAGGCGAGTGACAGGTGTGAGAAACGAGATGGCGTCGGGGACAGACAGGCCCAGCCAAGCAAGCGACAGGTTGGCTGTCCTTGATCCAATGTGCTGGGTGGGTGTGTGGGCAACGTGCTGTGCTCGCAGTGGGCAGACGGGTGCAATGGGGGCAATGGGCAGCGGGAGGAAAAGGAACGAGGGAGGGAAGGGGACCTGAAAATGGGGTGCTCAGAAACTGGAGGGCGGGCGTTGGCGGTCCCTGAAGACCCATCCTCAGACCCATCCTCAGCCTGGGGAATGCCCAAGGCACGAAGCAGCAGAAGGAAAGAAGGGGGGCGACGTTTGATGGCGCTCGCAGGGGTTTCGCTTATGAGTGAGCACCCAGGTGCACGGATCAACTACGTACCTGCAAGGTACCGATTTACTCGGCGACGGAGGTGAAGTACGGGGCAGATACCAAGGGCGGTGACATGGCGCGCTCCGGACGGACACGACCAGGAGTCATGCATAAGTACATACATTCATCCGTCCATCCATAATCCATCCATAAGCACAGCGCAGCGCAGTAAAGTCCAGACAGCTACTCCGTACGGGGCACCTGCACAGTTACGACACAAGTACCGGGCCACATTCACTCGTCAGAGAGGGGGCCAAGAAACCCAGACCGGGTCAAGATAATGGCCCTTTCAGGTCGGATACCTACTTGTAGTATTTACGTTAGTGTTAGTTGCGGGGGGGGGGGGGGGGGGG